>JANTCA010028092.1:0-44030 GCA_024741275.1 Chironex yamaguchii | reverse complement strand
CGTTTCATGCTCTGAGGAGTGTCAGACGAAAAAAGCTTTTAAGTATGATTTTAGCGCAATGTCGCAAATTTTCAAGGAGATTTTCAAGTTTTGTACCACAAAGAGATTGTTCGAACTGAATTTCGTTCTTGATCTTAAAACGATGTCAGATTCTAATTACTATAGTTACCGCTATTTTAATTACTATAGTTACCTCTTGTTAGTTATTAAATCAAGAAAACTTCTTTAAATAACAGGGTAGACTCAGTATATATAAATAAAAATAAGTTGTTTACCGCATGTTGGAAGCAGAACATGTATTTAAAAACATGGAGTCAAGATAAGAGCCGTATCTAATAGATATAAACCCTTGGAAAAAATTTCTTGTTGTAAATAACTTTTTGTATTGTTTGTTTCAAATATACATACCTGGACACCAAAGTACCGCTACTCATTCTATGCATCATAAAAATTTCATTGTTACCTGAAGATTCTCAATGCCTCTCGGCATACCATGTCCTGAAATTGCGAATCTATCACTAATTGGAAAAGTAGAGAGTAAAAGACGAAGGAGAAGGAGAATGACATATTTAAGTAATATAAAAAATATACAAACACAGCAGATAGAAGCATACTCATTCGTACATGTCAACAAGAAGAAGCTCTGAAGTGCATGATCGATGCCTCCGAACATGAACATGACAGGTTAAGGCATAGAAATAATAGGCCTATTATTTCTATGGGTTAAGGAGAAGAAACTAGTCATTGTTCCCACTAATGGTGTGGCAGAAAATAAAGACAACTCATTGGAAGTACAATTAGTTTCTTCAGATGCAAATACTATGGAAACGACACAGTATGTACCACAAGCGAATGTTTGTTTGGTGAATCCATCAGGTATGTTCTGCTATTAAAACGGTATTTAACTACTGTTGAAGACGTTGTAAGATTAACTTATTCTGTCTCTTGTGGTGTCGTTTTCTTGCGAACGCAGGCTATGATGTTTTGCTACTGTTTTCTATCTTAAGATAGATGCACCAGTCGTGTACGTTGTGTTAGAAACCATACCGTCACTCCTTATTCGCGCCGCCTCTCATCGCATCATTCAGAAACCTGTCCAATTCGTGTTTGCTGCTCTCCCAAACACTTGTTGACTAGCCATTTGATCGTTTCATAAAACTCCAAAACGTCAAACCTTCCCAAAATTCTGATGTGATTATTCATTCATTAATATTTATTTAAAAATACACTTAAATTCATTAAAAAAAGCGTATTTTACAATTTAACTTCGCCATAATTAACTACAAATACTACATTTAGATGAAGCAAATACAATGGACATAGTGATTTAACAAATTATACCATAAGTTTTTAAGGAGAAACTCTCTGATAAGGTTGACTAACCGGAACCAGAAAGGTGGGAGACTAATGCTGTCTTTCAGCACTTTGCATGATAAATTTCTACTGCCCTTTGAAAGTGCAGTGAAAAGTACTCGTGACTCAATTTGCATGTGTGCCCACGTGTGCATGTGTGATCACATGCATCAGATGAAAAGGCCTGCATTATGTTCGTAGAGGCTAATTTTTGGCAATGTTCTGATTATGATCCTGGATTCTGGATCACTTTGAAATTTTTCTTTAATGTTACTTCTGTAAAGCCACAACTAGTAAGGCAATTCTCTTGAGGAAAATCTATTTACTACAGAACCTCTTAGTACAGCTTATTTAAATATTCACAAAGCAAGAAATTCCACCTGATACTTTTGTCTTGCAAGACGTTTTTACTGTTCAATTGCTTCTAGTTGTTTCATGTGATAGCATTCTTTTTTTTTTTTTAAAGATAAAGACAAAGGAGATGTCAGTGATATCATGTAACTACAAAGGATAAGAAAAAATTCTCAGCTGAAATTTTCAATATGTTTTCTAAGAACTATGACTTAGTCACTAAACAGTATCATGATGTAGGTGGTCATAAATGTATGCCAAAACCGAAGCATGTAGGGGTAGTTCCAAGGTGTATTGTCTGTCTTAGAGAATACAGTCAAATTTTTTCAAAGTGGTAACTTACGTTTCCAGGAATACTCCCCAACTTCTGTGCTATGTTTGAATGGCACTTTGTGTGTCTTTAACAGCTTGTAGGCACATAATTATGGCACATCATTGTGTTTCTACCTTTTTCAAGTTCTTTTGTATGCTGCCTGTCTCCTTATTGATGCAAGTACTGAGCTTAAAATTAAGGTAAGTTTAAATTCTGGGCCATCTTGAATTTTGAACTGTATTTTGAGGACAGATACAAGATTTTGCATTTCTTGTATTCTCATAGAAAACCCTTAGGTTATACTCATGTTTCAGCCTGGACCTGCTCATTGCATGAATCATAAATCCACACTGATCACCTTATAAATGACACTTTGATTCACATTTGAACATTTAACATATTACATTAAGTTTATTGTGGCTATTTTAATGACACATTATCATTATTTAAATAAAGTGACTTGTTTGAATGTATCAATTTTGTTTTATAGCAATATGATGAAGTATGGCAGTGTGGTTAGTCAGGAGTGGCATGAAACAAGAGAGGGCAAAGAATTTGCAGGCTACTTACTGCGTAGGAATAGGAGGAGAATGTTTGGTAAAGAATATCCTCCAATCAAGTATATGCTTGTCATAATATATTACCTGTAAACATTTGTCTAAATTCTTTTGCACTTTAACACTTGAAAAAAAGTTAGATCCGAAAACATTGATTACTTTTTAGCAGCCAAAACATTCTTGAAAAGCATCTAAACTGGAAATAGTAGCATGTTGACCTATGTTAAAATATAGTGGCAATATTAGTACAGAGTTGCTAAGGATGTTGGGTAGATGTTAGGAAGGATATCTTTTAGCATTTAATAGCCAGGCCTAGTATTAATAAAGATGAGAAATATAAAAGAAGGGGGAAAAGAGCGAACAAAAGAAGGTGTGATAGCATCATGCATGTAGAGATAAATATGACAACAAGTGAAGGTTGTAACCAGATTGTAAATAACGTAGACTTCTGTCCATCCATCTCCTGTTTGTTGCCCTCACCAGCCTTGTGCCATTTCATTTTGGGTACCCTTCTGCTTACTTTCCTGTGGGATACATTGAGGCTGGTTAGTGTGGTTTCTGACTTTCTGGTTTCTAACACAATCAGTTTCTGTAATTCCCAAGATATTCTGCAGAAATGTTGAATAAATAGCATGCAACTTCTTTATTGGCTGATCTCAATTTGGCATGTTTCACTTCTGTACAAGGTATGGACCAGTGGTGCCCTGGCTGGGGGCAAGGGTTTTGGCCCCCAGCAGATATTTGAAGGGGTGCCAAAGTTTAGAAAGGCCACAGAAATCTAAATCATTCATGCTATACTATGCCACTATCACCCAGTACAATGTACCACCTGTAGGTTTCCAAGGGTGCCATTTTCAAGACTTACAACAGTGACTTCATTGAGAATAGACTGCCGATCATGAGTTGAAAGAATAGATCCCTAATCAGGCTAATCCAGACAAATTTGTATTCATGGCTAAGCAGTCAGTCATAACAAAACTGTTATTGTTAAGGTGGACATTTTGCAATGGCAAACACTCGGTAAACAATTTTGTTGCCAGTGTCAGGTCTCTGGAAGCATGAGATATTCCATGTCTCAATGGATAAAGCATCCAGCAGAATTAGGGAGCATTTTGACAAGAGCCAACCCTTGTTAGAAGCTTTTCATTCTTTGCCTCAAGTTTCTCTTCTCACCCCTTGCAACAGTACAGGACATCTTGTGATCTTAAGAGGCCTTTGAATTTTTTAGCCAGAAATACAAGTTGGAATATTACAGGTGAGCTATTTGATCTTTCAAGACATTCAGAAAGTTTAGTCTGGTCTTCCACAATGAAGATGAGACAGTGATTATCATGACTATGATGATGACGGTGATGCTAGTAGTGATGTCTATGCCAAAGCTGACAATTTCATAGATGAGGCTTGTGCACAAATCAAAATGGTAGGGGACATAGGTGCTGATAAAAAGTAGAAGGTATAGTTGCAGTTGAACCAGTGGGCAAAAAACACAGAACAAGCCATCTTCCTTCACCGATGCACTTGCTGTCATCTGTCACCCAGATTTCAAGTTGATAGGTGTATGCCTAATGTTATGTCACATTTATTTCATTGCTGTGGTCAGCCCTGTTAGCTCCACTACTGTAGAAAGGTTGTTTTCAGCATTTAAGAGGATCAAGATATGGATAACATCAAGGATGATCCAAGAAAAATTAAAATCTCTGCTTGAAATGACTCTCAGAGAAAAATTGTTGCCTCTTGACGTAGAACATATTGAATTGATCATTAAAACCTCAAGTGAACTTTCAAAGGCTCTTTGTTAGCATTGTAGTCTGTCACATTCAATAACTTTTTGTAGCTGCTTTCAGTAACCCTGAAAAGACAGTCTCAGACAAAAAAGAATAGGACATTAATGTTAAAGTTGTTATTGACAATTTTCCTTGAATGTGTCACTTTTGACTTTTTGAAATGAACCATGCTCCATAATTAAAGTTATCGCTTATACTAGTGTTTGACCACTTTAAAGAGAAGAGACAAGCTTGTCAATGAGAAAAGCTGGATTTTTATAGGTGGTTACATGTAAGGCCTACATTCTTACATTCTGTTGTCTTTTCTTTCCAGTTCAGTTGTGATTAAGAAGTAAATTTACTTAAAATGAGGTATTCACTGTAAAATGCATTTATGCATTTTACAGTGAATACCCCATTTATTATGGCATGTTGCACAGGAGATGCAGACTTTACCATAAAGACATCATTAGTCTGATCCGTAGAACATATCTATTACCATGCAAACTAATGTAGCCAGAAATGATAAGTCAATTTCTTTCTATTTTCTGTTGTCTTTTTCAGCAGATTGTGCTCCTGTGGTGATTGGTTTTCCTATCCCCAGTATTATTTAAATTTATGATTATTATATTCCAGGCTGCCAATCTCCTCATGAGCTTGACAACTGTGTTTTTCTTATAAAGGGGTGTCATGTTTTTGCTGCCTCCCTGACAAAAAGCCAGGCCACTGCTGGTGTAGACAATGGTTAGAGAGTGAAGTTCCTGCTCTTCCAGATCTTTTTAAGGTGGTTACATGTTACCTGTATGATTTTGGCTGGTCTTTACTTGTAGGATTATTGGATTCACCCAACATCCCTGCACATTTAAGACCAGATGTTGTGTCATATAAGATATTTTTAAGTGGAAAAACAGGGGTTGGAAAGTCAAGTCTTGTCTGCAAACTGCAAGGGACAGGTATGATATTTGCATTCTTCCTTTTAGAAATGAAAGAATAGACTTTACAGTGCACTGTACAAGGGTAAAGTACAAGTGAAAGTGTCTTCCACAAAGGATGTAAATATATTGGGAGGTTTAATGAAATGTTACCATATTTTGTGTAATGTTGAACCAAATCCTCTTTTAGCAAAAGTGTAATTTCTCCCAGAGGTAACTATGTTAGAAGCTCCTTTAGGGTTGATGCTCAGTTGGGTTCCAAATCAAAGGGTTCTTTTCTACAATCATGGGCATTTGAAAATTTACTGCTTAAGTTGTACAAGGCATTATCATGCACTGATCCCTATAGTGTACACAATGGCAGCTGTGTGGGAAGACATCACAACATATGGTAAGAAAACAAAACTATTACTCTGGAATGATATGAAACATACATTTCATTTGTTTAAGCGAAATTGAGTATTACACTTTTAGACAGATCTACTTGTTAGTGTTGACTGATGCCTTTGTTTTGTCACCTTGTTTAGGGAGAGGCAAGCATGGGTAGGAAAAAGGTGCAAGATGAGAATGGTCAACAATGATTGCATGCTTGGTCAATCAACAATTGTATTAAACCAGGAAGATATTCTCACTTGATGAAAGTCACAGTGCTTTAATTTAAAAGGATGAAAGCTTTGTATATAAGTTTTACACATTCTTAAGAGCATTGAATATAGCACCTATTAATAGACTTAGTACTGACTGATACTCAATTCTTTTGTTTTCAATAATGCAGAAATCCCTAAAGTTCACAAGGAGACCATTGGAATGCAAACTTCTGTTGTATATTGGCCTGCCAAGGTAATGTTGTTCATTGTTACAATTTGTAAGCTATTTATCGATGTACAGATATCAACCACTGTAAATTGCTCTACAAAATGACTGTTTTTGGAGTTTAGATGGAAGAGAAATTGATTAACCATCACTTGACAGTGGCATGAAAAAAAATTGTAAGTTGCCTTGTATTCAATATCTTTCCTTATTTTTGAGATGTTGTCGTATTCCTGACATCTTGTCTTATTCCTGAGATCTTCTCTATTTCTGAGTCATTGTCGTATTCTCTTGTTTTGTTTTTGTACATCTGTGTTCTCTCATATTCTCAAGGGCTTATCTTATTCTTGAGCCCTTATCTTATTGTCAATTGCCTGAGCCCGTATCTTATTTCTTTCCATTTTCTTATTCCTGCTGCTTTGCCTTGTTCCTGAGCCCTTGTCCTGCTGCCTTTTTTATTTCGTCCGTTTATACATTTAGCTAATGAGCACACAAAAAGTCATTTTATTCAAGTTTATGTTTTGGGATGTCGGTGAACACATCTTGAAGAAATTTGATCATATGCTGGCGGTATGTAAGAAATGCCTCTACGTCTTATTTTGAAAATTTTGTAAGTAATAATAAAGGTGAAGAACATGAAACTGTTTTTTCTGTAGGGGCTGTTTGCTAGTACATTTCCACTCAGGTATCTCCTGTGTTGCATTAAGGCAATAGGAACAAAATTGGGTTTTGGTATGTTTTTTTAAACCGTGGACTCAAAATGTCTTGAGAGCAAGCTTTTCAAATCCAATTCCAAGACTAATCATCCAGCTATAAATACCCTTTTAGCATTAAAAACTAAATAAGTCGTTTACTACAATATTGCGGAACGAAATCCCACAGTATGGTCAAGGCTTAGATTGATGTAGGTGACTATGGAAGAAATGGAACTAAACCTTGGTTAGATTGTTTGGAATCAGCCATCAAAACCCACACAATCCGTGTAAACATAGAAAATTGGCGTTAAATCGAACATTTTCATAAAGACTGCTTTTATATGATCTCCTTCTTAGCTCCGAAACGCATCGAAGGGACGATGTTTCTCCCATGTAAGGAAGATTATTCATACGATCTATTTATTCCACTCGCGTTGTGATGTCTATCAGTATAGAGTAGGTGGCTAAGGAAATGGCCAGGAGAATATTACCCATGCAGGTTAACGTAGAAGAAGTAATAAGATGTCCAGTAGTCACTCGTTTAACTTCTGCTTGACGCTTTTTACTATTTTACTTTTATCTTATTGATTAATAATTTCAATCATTTCTACCATGTAAGTCGTATATTCTCTTTTGAAGTGTAAATAATGTATTGGGTTATGACACTATCCATGCCATGGATTGGATAGCGCAATTGATAGGGCACCTAGACTGACAGTTGCAGGTAGCAATTTTAACTCCCATTCAAGCCATTTTTTCCTTTTTCTCTTCTCTGCGTTTTCTTTCGTTAGCACTGGTCTACAGGATGGTAATGAGTACTTGGAGCAGCATATTTTTTGTATACTTATGAGAGTTGGAACAATATGTCGGTTGTATACTTGTAGTAACTGGAGCAACGTATGGCTTCTATACTTGTAGGCTTGTAAAGAACGTGCTGATGCTGTATTTTACGTCTTTTCTTTGACGAACAGGTAAGTGATTACCATTTGGAAATTTTCATTCTGAGACCAAATAAATTTGTGCTTTAAACATTTTTTTGATGTTTGGGCAATTGAAATGAAAATGTTCTCGCGATACCTTATTTTAGACGGTGGGGCAAGGTCAATTTCGCGGCGTGTATTGCAAAGCAAATGATAGTTTTCATATCCGTGCTAAAGCTCGAAGACCGAGACTCAGGATGAATTAAATAATTTACAATAGCGTGTAAGACAAGCAGATCGACAATGAACTTTTGAAATTGAAATTTCATGGTTAGCCACAAATTCTAGTCATGTAGGGGTAAACGATAGTATAGGAGCGTTTTATCAAAATAATTAGAATACCTTTTGGCAGCGATTTCTTGAACGGTTAGGTCACCCACGAATTTGTACTTAGTAAAAATTAGACGTTGATTTCGGCTTCAGCTAGGCAGTACCATGCAGTCACGAATTATTGTTGAGAGGCATACCTTGGTAACTGAATTGTACTATCTGGCCGCATGTTAGTCTGTTAATCAATCAATCATGTAACCAATTAGTCAACTAACTAATCAATCAGCCAATAAACCGGTCAATTAATTGATTATCAATCAGCCAATTGGCTAATCGGCTAATTGGCCAACCAACCAATAAAGCAATCTACCTATCAATCATCAATCAGCTAAGTACCTACCAATGGATCATCCGATCAAATTATCAACCAACCTTCCAATTAATCAAACAATCAATTTTCCAATTAATCAATTCACTCCCTCACTCGCTATTTTGCTTACGCCATGTTGATTACAGATGTCGAAGGAAAACTAAATCTGAAAGTAGAGAGTGGGCAAATATTAAGGCCAAACAATAAAACAAAAGACATTGGAAGATATTTGAATTTAATGTCAATGTTTAAGAAGCCCTTCTTTCATACTCTGCTTTATGTTGCTGATCTCTTATAGTATATACATCTTTGTTGATTTTTCTGTGCATATTCTCCTTTACATTGTTGGCGTCTGGCATATTATCTTTTGGAATTTTCCACAATGCAATCGGTTGGGTGTTTAAAGATGTATCGGGAGATGGGTCTGACATTCCCATAAAATTGCCTAAAACATTTCAACGACAAATTCATGCTTCTTGCACATTTAGACAATAGTTGTGTATGCTAATTCTTGTAACACAATTCTTGTAATTGGAGGGTCATCAAATGTCTTGAGAATTAAACAACGGATTTTAAGCAGCAATAAGAGATCTTTTCATTTCCAAACACTTTTATTGGATGAGTAGCGCATTTTGATATTACTTATTAAGTGTACCACGAATGTTCCTATTTTTCTCGTTTCTACATGTTTGTGTTTGTTGAGATTTATATTATATTCGGGTCAAGAGGTAGACCTATTTAACACGTCTTAGGGCTAAGGTATGGTGTCAGATTTCCATAACATAATTTAAGCAAAAAATGCATTTTGTTCAGCAAAAATAAATCCCCGAAGAAAGTGAAACGAATTATGTCAACATGAAAACTGTATCTATGTTTCAAGGGGGAAAAGAAACCTGATACGTTGATTCGATCTTAATGGGTGTGGCTGATATCCCTGCCTTATTAATTTCTCCATAAGCAATATATAAACTACTACAGTGTACAGGACTACAAGACAACGATAGACTGCCTGAGAAAATGGTTGTTGTCACGAAATTTGAAACTCTCGATGTCGTAATTCCCCCAAAACACGAGGAATGAGGAGAGTTTCGAAGAGCAAACGTTTTTGACAAGGCATATTTTCAAGACGAAAACACTTTTGGAACATTTAGCGCTAAACAGAAAAACAGAATAAACTCTCACACAGAACGGAAGAACGACCAAAATTTGTAGAATTAGGTACAGAAATTTTTATTTGCGAGAATAATGACATCACTATGTTTTTTCTTAAGCCACTGCCTAATGGATGACGTTCCAAAGCTAAAGACCATCAATGGTCTTAGTAGCGTCATTTGAAATGATTTTAGATTAGAAACATGTTTAAGCTGATACGTACTAAGACCATTGCTCATATATGCTTTGTTTAGGCAATCTTGGGATGATTTACCTGCATTGGTAAGCATTTCTTGTGACTTCTTATTGTTATTGATGGCTTATATTCATATTTGGTCATGAAGCAATGTGGAGAATCTGTAATGTTTCAGATGCTATTAAACGATAGATCCGAAAATTATGAATCTACGTGCAGTTTTTATGGTGAAGCATTAGGTTCAATCCTACTACTCTTTTATCACGTAAATCTGAATTAGGAGAAAGGATTTAATTGTCAAAAACGGCTTCGGTAAGGGATTCTATTTCATGCGTCACCAGGTCGCCTGAAGTATATGGAGTAGTCTATCTCGTGTGTTGGAAAAGCTCGTTTTATTCGAAATGATTCCGATGAAAACATGGTTGTTTATCCTGTTGTGCAAAATTGGCTAGTTCTTATGATTTTGTTTAATTTTATTAGCACGAATTTGCTGTGACGCCGTCATTTTGATAAAGTCATTATCGTAAGTGTCAGTGACGATGTCAGCCAATTAATAAAGAAACAATTTGCTTTTTAAAATTATTGCTCGTGATAGAGTTTGTTACGTTAGAATTTGTTCTTTTAAGTAATAATGCCATCTGTAAAACCTGCTACTGATCACTACCATTCGTCAAAACACGGACGCAAACAACAATTTGACCTTGAGCTACAAAAAAACTTTGCAATCATATACGCCTTACCCTAAAGCAAAGCAATGTGACTCTGCTATAGTTTAGCATCTGATATAGCCCACCCCGTGCTACCTAGAACAGTGAGGATCTTGTTTCAGTTGTTAGAAAAGTAAGGTTTAAATTTGATCGAAGTCTTTCCAAACTAATGTGTTTTAGAGGACATAAACCTAGCCAAAGTACACAGAAGGGATTTGTTCTTCTACTTCAGCTATTTAGCATTGCTGTTTGCAAAATCTTTAATACTTTTATTCTTCTGTGTTTTATTCCTTGGTTTCCTTTTTCTTTGCTTTCCCTGACCAGATCGTAGTTTTTTGCGTTTTGGCCAATTTCTTTGACCTAACTTACAGTACAAATTCAGCATTGTCATCCCTATGTGATTAGTGTGAGACGGCATGCTTGACAGATGAGTCTATTACGTAAAATATTTTTTGTACCACTAGGATACTGTTAAGCATTAAATGTCAATCTTTGTACTATTTCAAAAAACGCCATCGATGATGTTGATATCCTCTAAACCATCCAACTATTTCCGCAGTTGCCAAAATGGTTCTTTGGGATCATAGCAATACCGTGGTATTTCTACAGTGCGATAACGTCAATGTTGACTTGTAATTTTTTTCTTTGCTTCTCTTAGAAAGGAATTTCAGACTCTCTGTAACACTAAATGTGTGCTTATTAGTATTTCAGCCTTGCCAAAATGCTACCTATCCAAAATCTTTGATGTGAAGATGTTTAAATTCTCGACATTTGCTCGACATTTCGGAGCAGAACGAGGGTTTTCCTGCTTGAGATTAGTTGCAAGCCATTCATTTCGTCCCTGCAATTAATGTAAATACCTCGTACGTTGAAACGAAAATTGGTGTTTAAATAAAATAGTTCCTTTGGTTGGTGGACAGTGTTAACGATAGTGAAATTGAATTTTTCGAAAATTGAAAATTGTAACATTGATATAATTTACTTTGTGTAGATGTCCAGGACAGATGTTGATGATGGTATGACAAAAATAGCCGTGGGCACCAAATATCCTTTTCAATGCTGCAATGTGTCAATTTATGCAAGAGGATTAAAAGTGAAGTTTGAGAGTGAATATTTACTTAAGTAATGCCATAACACAACTATAGTTTTAAAAACGTTTACCCCATCTTAACGCACCACACTACTCTTGGATTATAATCATAAGTAGATACCAACATCCTTTCAATCCCTTGGTGTTTTGAACACAAAACATCTCAATACAGTAATTCCTCTTTAAATTGAACTCTTTTGTATTTCAGTGTCTCGTTGTCAATTATTTCGTTTTAAAAACGCCCTTATACTACTCTTGATTTCTGCATCTCTTCTCCTACCTCCCTCATTGCTTCACTTCCTTCACTACTGTACCTCCTTCATTGCTCTGCATTCGTCACTGCTGCAATTTCTACAATGTTTGCTTTTGAAAGGCAAAAGAATTAAATTAAATGGCTTTTTAAAGTCAAAAGTGTTAAATGAACTGACCAAGGATTTAATTATTGCAGTTTCTACAGTACTATTATGAACGTAGGAATGCAGCAGTCAACATCTTTGGATTCGATTTGGTTTGCCCAGATGGTAAACCTTCCCCCCTTCCTTTCCAACAATATAAGCTAGAAGCACTCGGAGAGCGCAAATCACTACCGCCTTAAAGTGGCCAGGTGGGATTTTTAGTTTTCTGAGTATTTTTATGAGCCGTACCTTTCGCCTCCGTGATAAAAGTTTTCCACGCGAGGATTTCCTCAACAGTTATGGTTTAATGAAGATCTCATTACTAACTAGAAAAGCACTCAGAGAGCACAGACTTACGTCCAAACATATTGTGATTCCAACCAAACATATTGCAGTCCCATATTGATGTTATATACGCACTCCTCCATCAAACTAAAAGTATCAATTTGCACATTGTTGTTAGAATTGTGAACCTTTATGAGCTAGTTCTGAAATTTTTCTCTTAGTGTTAATTTTCTCTGAGTTATATGCACAAATGTAACCAATTGTCCTATCTGCCAATGTCAAGAATTAAAAAATTCCTGGATGCATACAGGGTTTCGGAGTTTCCCCCCTCCAATTTAATCATTTGTTCCTTATCCCAGTACAGACATTTCCTGAAAGTGTCGTCAGAATCCATCCATAAGTTTCTGAGACGAATAGACAGACTGACTGACTGACTGACCGACCGACAGACAGCCAGTCAGTCAGTCAGTAAGCCAGCCGGACAAACAAACAAACAAACCATTGCAAAAATATCACTTCCTGGCGAAGGTAACTGTGAGCTACACTTAAGGGGGTCATGGTAACTAGGCTTTCACATGAACATTTCCTCACGAGTTGTAGTTTTATCGAGATAACATTACAAAACTCTTTGAAGTGATCCAGAACCCATATGACTGTCCGGAACATCCTAACAAGTTGACGGTTTCTAACTTGGACCAATGGAATCCTCTAGTAAAAATTTGATGCGAATCCTGTTGTAACGTTTTGCATACAGTTGATAACAGACAAACAAACAAACTGTAACGAAGGCAATATCTTCTTGGCGGAAGTAATAGCGCATTTTAAATCCGATGTGACGGCTGAAGCTCCTTTAAAGTGACCTGTCTGTTAAGTGCCATGTTTGTTTAGTCACAATATAGTATCTCCTCTGCAACGAGCTCATTTGAGTTTAAATTCGTCGCAAATGAGTACCACGTGGCGCTTAACTTTGTGTATGTATGACCAGTCAAAGTCCATCCAGGTAACAAGGAAAGACATTGCTGACTTTGAGAAAGTCTGGCAGATTCCAGTCATCAAAATTGGCAATGTGGATGGCCCAAGGCAAGCAGATGGCAAACATTTGGACGGGAGAGCAGGCATTAAAGTAAGAGTAATTTCTGCAATGATTAATGGTGTCGTTCTTGTCCGTTTGATGCAGATATGATGAACTGTATCATTTGAACTAGTAAGTGCCTTCTAAATGATGTGCCAATTGATGCAGTGAGTGCATATTTCCACTTCTAGCGGCTGTGATATTTGGAAAATGGAGAAGCATTGAGTCGACAGCAGAGAATCTGTGGAAAGAAATGTTTATTTTACTGCGTAATTAATGTTGTAGACACTTAAGTATGATGGATATTCTTAGGGGTACAAAGTATTTCTGGATGTTGATTTGTCTGTTCTAAGATGTATGCATCAATTAGGTCGGAAAAGTAAAGATATAGTATTTATTACACTAAAATGACATCTGTTACGCATAGTGACCTGGGTTTCCGGAGAAATTCTTCTTAGTGATTTGTGTCCTATTTCTTGTGACATGAAGTTTTGAATGTTCAAAACGAGACCAAGAATTTTATAGGTGAGATGGTATTTAGGACAGCAATGCCGGTCAATTTTGCGAGCGATTGGTATCTGAACACGATATAAATTATGTACATTTATTGGAAGGTCTTAATCGATATCGTATGGCTTATCTATCCGATTATCTTTACTATTGTAATTACAGAGATAATTACAGTCCACACTTTGTTTCACGCCTGTACGTGGATTCAGATCACAGTCAGGCACTTGTGACCACCTTCTTGATGGTGTTGTTTCTGTTTAAGATGCATTCTTCAATCTAAACTAGAACGTTTGGGGGCGGTATTCACTGTACTAGCTAATCTTTCGTCATAAAAATCAGTTGAACTGTTTCCGAATACAAGTGCGTCAATCAACGGCCCAACAACAGAATTTTACAATATATGTCATATCCAGTTAAATCTACCCTGAACTTGTTTTCGAAATATCACACTCAAATCAGTCTTTGGGCTCTTGGTGTAATATGTCTTCGTGTGATTTTTACTGAAACAAAACCTGAATATCAAGTAACGGATGCCTCTAATCAGGAGACGAATGTGCTTGTTTTACAACCGCTTTACGATTCATTCTTTACTAAGGTCAATCATTTTATTATCCCCTTGCAATAAGAGTGGTTGTTAGTGATTGTTAGGGGTAGTTGTATGATTCTATCCCATGTCTTGTCAGTGATTCGTCATATTATTTATCATTTTGAGTGATATATTCTGTACAACTTTATTTTGTCTTAAAATTCAGAAATGTATAGTAGAAGTATCCCTCGACTTCTATTTGGCCTTCAAATACTAATATTTGTAAGGCAAGATGTTCTACTGTCTACTAGCCTTCAAAAAAACTCGATATTTCTACATAAAGAAAGACGGTTTTTGTACTATCGTTTGTGACATGTTCTCCTATGTAACGCAATCCTATCAGAATTATATTGCGTTTAATGTATGTGTTAAGGAATCTTCTTGTTGTAGGACACTGCTCCCTTTCTCAATCGTTTGGCTGAACTTCTTTGGTATCGTGATCAAGTGATGACGGGGCTTGTTCGGCCCCCCAAGCCCTCCCATATCTATGACAACACGGATGGCACACGCGTTTTCGGCAAAGATGACGGAGAGAAAGACATCAGCAACGTATCTGATCCATCCAGCAACATTTCAAGCACTGACGACTTCGATGAGTCTAGCCAGTTTACCAAAGCTATGGGAGATAAACTGAAAGTAACCTTTTGCTAACTTATGTTGAAACTGGAAAAGCAATCATATCTCTGCCAAGCAGCTTAACTCCCTTCATATTTTGATTTACGTCAAAAATAATGGTTTTGTACTACATTTGATTCATTCTAATAAGCATCTTAAATATCAAAAGGTGTCCGTAAGCATTTCTAACTGTAAATGATAGCTGTGTCGTTCCAATGTTTTTTTTAATTTAATAGTAAAACATGTTTACTTGTTACCTTACAGTGTTAAGATTTACATGCTACCACGTTCCACCCCCTGTTTTTTCCCGTTCTAGGTCGTAGTACTCAGAAATTGTGCCGTATCAAACTTTTTAAACTTATTGATCTCATCTCGCTAGGGTCAGCCAATGCTTATATTATTCCTGCTATTTTGGACTGAGGTATTGCGGAACGAAATTTTAAGCCCCATTTACCGCAATGATAGCAAATGTTTCAAACTACTCCAGAATCTAGGATTTTATCTGTTCATGATCAAAAAAGAATCAGCTTGAGAAAGTCAGAATACCAACTTTCTTTAAGAATTTCTGAATGATACGATCAAACATTTTTTATTTATTTTACTAACATATAGAAAAACAAACAAAAAGACCGGCAGAGGCCGGCAAAAAGTAACCTCCTTAGTGGAGGTAACAAACAAAGAAATCAGCATTATTTGCATATAATGAATGATAGTGTATGGTCGCATTAAATTGGGAATCAAGCTGCTTTGACATAGTGAAGCTGTTCGGTTGTCTACGGGCGGTATTTGCAAGCCTATACGTTGTTGAATTAGCAAAGTGTATGCGCGTATACCAATACCGTTACTACTTGCCAATAAAATTGATGAGGTAGAAGAGGCATGAAACAGAAAGTATTGGTCTTAGCGTATACGTCATTATTTTTGGACTGTGCTACAATAATTGCCAATAAAATTGATCTTCCCAACCCAGGTCTTATTGAAAACATATACTCCAGTAGTCATCTGATACTTACAACTCAACACAAGCAACGTATTACTAAATAAGGCTGTTAACATAACATACTCACAAAAAGCCCGTAAACCAGGCATATAGTGCTATTGTTTTCCCAATATAAACAATGTTTATCTTAAATAAACCACTCAAGTTCGTATATATACAGGATTCAAACAACATATTCCTTCTTTTTTGTTTACCTCATACATTTTCATTGTATCTGCTTACCGAGTACGGATGCTAGCGTTTGAAAGTTAGAACATGGTCCTAGGTTATTTGGAAGGATCTTTCACCAGTCGTCATGTCAACTAGTTAGGCACAGGGATACATAACAGAACAATTGAGGTTATGAGTAATTCCCTCTTTGTACTGAGCCAGGTTTAAAAACTGAAAAAATTTGATGGAAGTGTAAAAGGTGTAGGAATTTTCAATGACAAAGGTAATGAACGTTACTTACAAACTTAACATGTACGAAGTACTTTATGCTTGTAGTTAGGTAATTATCATAAGCTTAGTTAATAAAAGTTGTACGTTTATATTTTATTAGTCATATACTAGCCTCAAAGCATTACTTTTTTGTGAATGCTCAGTAATCAAGGCATAGCGTTACTTGTATTGTGCAATCTCAAAGTATAAAGTCGATACCAACGAGAACGAACATGACATAAAGAGAGATTAAACGCATTTAGCATAGACTTATCTTAAGAACATAGTATATAATTTTTCATGGTAGTTTCTCCTAGTGCACATAATCGTTGGCAAATTTTTCAAAAATTGTTGAAAGGTTTACTTTATGCTAGTGATCCCTCCAAATAATGATTTGCCACTTTGAAAGAAAGAAACTTTGGAATTTCTTCAAACTTCTTATGACTCCTGCCTTTTCCACTTAGAATTGCAATAAAGAATTGTTACGGCGAGGAATTTGTACAGCAACTCTGCAAGTTCCAAATAATATTCTCGTATTTATGACCTGTCTTGTTCAACGTTATTTGTGTTGCCAAGTATACAAAACGACTTAATTATTGCTTGAAATGACTATTCCCAGAAAATGCTTTATCAGTCAATTTAATGCAATGAATCATGGGCAGGACTCGATGATTACTGGCCAGCATCGTTGTTTTTAAGCTCACGTTTTATTATACTAAGAACCATCTAGGCATACGATTCACGTAAGCACTTTAATTTATGTACTGGTTAGACAGTGCAACTCTTACAGAATTAGAACACCATCGGTTGTAATGAACCCTTTGATAGTGTGCATTTCGTTATAGTGGTGAGCCCTTGGCAAACACGACGAATGGGTTGACAAAGATGTCGCCAATGGATTAATCAAGACACACTGTTGGTTGTCGATTGTTGTTTCGGTATTCACGTCAACCACTTGATGACGTAGATGATGCGTTAGTATTGACTACTATTGTGTGAGAGCTGATTAGTTTAAAAGTCCAAGAAGGCGGTGTTCATGGTCAACTATCATTCACTCCTATTGTAACTTAAGTATACGTTACTGCTCTCGAGGTTGGTAAAGTGTAATCCTTAAATTTGACTAGCAGATTGCGTGAAAACGGTTGTGTGGTTGATTCTAAGTGGGATATATTTTATTAGTAGTACTTTGGCAACCAGTACTCATTCCTTTATTTTGATTTTTTGATTTAGGTTAACAAGTTTTTGTGTTTGCTTGAGCTTACCCCTATACTGAACCACTTTGTGTTCTTATATTCATATTAAATAACAATAACACATAACATTGATGCTTAAATTACGGAGTAATGGAGTGAAAATGATCTATCAATCAAACTCTAGTATCAGTAGATAAAATCAACGACATAAACTATATTTGTTTTAATAAAGGTTCTACTTTCACAAGCGATGGACTACATATTTGCATCTTATCAGTCGCAATACAGCAATATTCTTTTAAATAGAATAGAATCTTGCTGAACATCAGGTTAAGGAAGGGGAATCTGTGGTCAAGGAAGTAAATGTTTGGTCTCCAGTGATTTTTTTAAATTGTCAGGGATTAGTTTTCCAACAACATAAGGCTTTGGGTACCGCAACGTTTAACTTTTCATCTTTGCATGCTTAGACTTGCTGTTTCTGACTGGTTTTCAATTTAATCTAGTCAGCGTCAACTTTGCGTCTCAATTCGAGTTCTTTTGACTGTTTTTTTTTAAATTCAAATTTTCCCTACTGATTTTTGTCTTCAATTCTGTCGCTTTTCACCGATCGCCGGTTATTTCGATCCTTATGGACTTGCTTTGCTTTTAACAGCCCGATCCCACCATGATGAGAGCAGGGACGCTGACAAATCTAATTTTCAAGTTGCTCTTTGATAGTTACATCAAAACACCACGCAAGTCTGTTACAAAGGCAGTTCCTACACGTGCGTGACCCGCGACCTGAGTTAAATATTTGGCATTTGAGTACATTTGTTGTTGTTTTTTGTTTTATTCTGCATTGGTGATGTTCAATCGAAATTTTATTGTCACTTAACTCTTGTCTTCCATGCATTCGTGATCTACAAAGTCGTAGCGACCTGACATAATCTTGTAGTTTGAGAGGGATGCCAAATCAACTCATGTTTCAACTTGGCTTTCCTGCAGCTTCTTTTAAGTAATGAATTTTTGTAAGGATATGTAGGGTGCTATTTCGGAACAAGGTGGTTGTGATGACGACTATAGTCAACTTACACATTCATGGTTTTGTAAGGACTACATGGGCTGCTTGTGATATTGGAAGAAAATTCACGGTGCAAGTATTTAGCCATCACTTTTACTAAGCACCTTGCTAAAATGATTAATTCAGTACAACGTCCTTTTTTAGCCTAGTTAATTACGTCAAATTTTAATGTATAATTGTTTACAGTATGATTATCGTCGAACAGTCCAATGTAACACCAAAAGGAAATATATGCCCGTTTTGAGAGAAGAGCTAAGGCGTAATGCAAATATTAAGGTTGTTGGTTTGTGCGACAAACCACCCTTACAGTGTACATATGTATTCAAAGTGTACTCTCTCTCCAACACATTTTAATTGCAACCTAATTTAAAAATGATTAGAATGTTGCTTTGGTTGTATGTTTCACCTCAGCGTAAATATATACTTATGAATGCTTCTTATACTCTATTTTCAGTAAACTCTCGATAACTTGAACCTACAAGGGACGAATGAAAATGGTTCGAGTGATCAAATGTTCGAGTAATCAGGGCTATTTCTTTATAATAGTATTGTTCAAGGGGAATGCAAAATCAGTTCGAATGTTCTGCTTATCGGGGCTTCGAGCTATCGGGAGTTTACTGTATGGCTTGTCTAATCGTAGTTATTATCGGCTGAAGACACCCATTTATAGAAGGCCTATATTGCCCAATATCATTGAAAATGAGTTTTTCTGGGCTCTCGTGAGCAACACCAGTGCCCTAAAGACAGCCCCACTTCAATCGGGTACAGGCAGTTCATTCCATTTTATTAGATATACGTAGTAGTGCCTGTCTACACACGAGTTGTACTCGTATTGGAAATATTGCAAATTGCCAGAGTCAGAGTATTTGGATGTCGTGTGACACCAAAACAAGATAGAAAAATTGTAATCTCTCACTGACAAGGTTTAATGTAGAACGATTATTCAACACCAGACTTGTAAAGCGGTACTAAATTCCACAAAAACTGTCGTGTATGATCAGGAAAAGATTATCACACATGCCATGAAACAAGTTCGATAACTATCCGATTTCATAGTCGCCTATATCGCTCGTGCGGCAGTCTTGTGCCTATCATGGCAACCATTAGCACACACGGAATGAAAGGAATTTTCTGGAGAAAGGCAGGCTATGCAGTTGCTATATTGCTAGCTTCTATCTCATTACGTGTACTACTCAAAGTACCAGTAACTCCGTTACTACTTCCGCTCGATCCGGACTCCTCGACAACATATGGTTCCCACTCGCATTGGGGGGTAAGGACTCTCGGTTGGACGCCTGTAGGATCCCATTCCATACTGTAACTGGACCCTTTTCCCGTGCTGCCATAAGAGGAGCTTGACTGTCGCGACTGCTCTATTGTTTTCAGCGCAAATGGTGAGGGTTTAGCTGGTGGAACAGGAGACACTAGGTCATCAACTGGCGATGAGGAAGAATCTGATAAAGAAAACGATGGATCCCATTCTAAGCTGTCCATAGAGACTGTTCGTTGGTCTGTACGAAATGATTCTGGTTGATTTTGTTCCACATTTAAGTCGTTTTCCTTCTGCTTACCCTTACGCCCTTTTTTCTTCTTAGACTTTCCCCTCTCCTCTTTGCTTTTTCGCCGTTTGTTGGTATCCAGGGCAGCATCTTCTTCAATTGTGAACGGAAAGAATGTTGGCCCGCGTGAAACTCGCGGTTTATCATCACCCTTCTGTTTAGAATTTTTCTTTTTGAAAATTTTCCTACCACCATTCAATTTCAACTTTTTCGGTTTTTCTTGTTTCGCACTCGTTGGCGGTGGCGAGGTCAGAGAGGTTGGTGTCTGCGCATCGGAATCTTTGTCAGCGTAATACCCGCTCGGACCTGGTTCACTATTAAATGGGATGAAAGTTGGTATCCGTGAGTGTCTGTTAGGGTCAGATGGTGTAGTAGCAACAGCATTTAGAATGTCATAGGTATCCATTCCGGCAATATTATCAGAGCGAGCCTTCCCCTCGCTATCCTTTTCATTGTTGACATGACAATTCATACCATTGCGTGCTTTGCTTTGCGTTTCGTCTAGTGCTTCTTTTTTAACAGATGTCTCTTGGCTGCACTGCACGTAATTGCTGACAGGATCCGGCAACGCTACAGTGTCCTCTATTTTCGCTTCCGATAGTTTTTCTTCACAAACATTACCCCCAACTTCGTCATCATTTTCGACATCCAGAAGGGCACAGCTTTCTTGCTCATTCTCATTGGCTGCAGACCTCTTGACGGGTGTGTTGTGAGCACTTCTAAATGTCACCCGGTAAGAGGTCGCTTTTTTCTTGGGCGTCGACTTAGCTGAACCCGAATTTAAGAGAGGCAAGCTAGCGTAGCTATCCCTTAATTTACCACAGACAGAGATTTTCCTTCGCGGTGTGCCATGCGATATCATACTATCAGGTAGTTTGTCATGTAACAATTTTCCTAAAAATGCAGAGAGTGATAATTTTGAACCAGTGGAAGGAAGTTCCCTATCGATACTATCACCCTCTTCGTAAATTGGACTGCTAAGAAGGGGATAGCTGTGAGAAATGCCCTGACACTCCCTAGCGTTGGGGTAAGGAACGCGAGCCTTCTTTCTTGGCAGTGACAATGTTAGATTGTCCAGAGACATAGATTTCCGGCGTTCCTCAAAGATGTAATGTTCCTCGCATTTTGCTAACATTCGAGTCATATCTTGTTCGCAGTTTTTGCACATTTGCATTCCTCTACATTCACAAGTTAATGGTACGTCTTTTTCCGTCTTCAGCTGTGTTTCACAACACAAGTTACAAATCCAAGTATTTCGTGCAATAAACAGGAATGGATGAATTGCAGCACACGTCAAATAGGCACAGTTTCTAATAAGCGCCGATAAACGCTCCCCTGCAAGACCAACAGCTGCTATTGTTACAATATACGGTACAGACCAAATAATAAGAGTAACTAACGCCATGATAAAGACAGGGTGCTCCCTTTCAGGTGATAATTCTAACTCTATAATGTCCTCGCAATGTCCTGTATTTTTGAATCGTTTGCTTCCTCTGTAAACATGTTTGATGCATAGCAGTAGAAGAGTAATATGAGGAGTGATTTCAATACCAGTTAGTAGTTTTTCTACTGTTGTCCTTGGGTAATAAATGGAGCAAAGATAATCCCAGTCGTTAAATTTGATCCAGGATATAACACAAGCCATTCCTGAGAACATAAGGCCTTCAAAGATATAAACTATAGCCTTAAATCGAACTTGTCTTTTTTCCAGAGTGCTATCCACAGGGTTGATGGATTTATGAAATATCATTAATGTTAAAGTAAAAACCGTGGCATTAATAGCAAACAATTTTATGGAAGACATCCCTGAGCAAAATCGTTTATCCCACTTGAAATCTTCTTGGGAGAGATACGCAGCCAAGGCGATTCCATATTCGGCAAGGAGAACATTAAATATCATAAGACTCATGCCAAAGATTTTGATAACACTTAAGCCATGACATGAGCAGATTTTAGAAAGGATGAAAAAATTGCTAAGCAAGGCTAGAAGACTAAAGCCAGCTAGAATAAGACTGTACATTAGGCTATACTGATGCTCTCCTTGCTCGATGAAAATAGTTTTACTTCGATTTGTAGTATTGCCATCGTTCAATGGAGTATTAACAAGCGGCTGTGAACATAGTGCACATACACAAATTGTTTCATTTTTTATAAATTTCTGTGCATAAAAGCGATCACCACATAATGCTGAACAATTTCCACGTGAAGGAATTTTCCTGTAAACACATGCTACTTTACGGTTTGGCCCTAGCACGTTGATAGTAACAAGATTCCTTCCTTTATAAGCGGCCTCTGGAAAGGAATATGTTCTTGCCTTTTTGATGGTTAAATAATTGAGTGAACCTGCCGTTGGTAATAGGTGATGTAATACATCCTTGCCATCATCATCTCTGATTGTCCTAAAGAAAATGTTATAACCTAATATTAGTACTATACAAATATATCTTAACATTTATTTCACCTTTATCATTTTCTACGTCTTGTTACCAATACTATCTTTCACCACGGAAAGCGAAAACATATGCAACGTTACAAAAGTTCCTTGACTAGGACTACGTTATTGTATGATTAAGACTACTCTATCTGATAGCTAAGGTTTATAAATTGCAAGGCTAAGACTTACTTGAGTAACAATTTTTGTATTACATAATTAAGATCTTTGTTATTACATTCTCAATCACGAGTAAGATTATTGTCCATCAAAAGTAAGACTCTTCTCTATCGAGAGTAAGACTGTTCTATATCATGAGTAATGTTATTTTCTGTCACGAGTAAGACTATTCTATATCATGAGTAAGAACATTCTTTGTCATGGGAAGGTTATCCCATCTTGTGAGTAGTACTATTGTACATTATACGTTACACAATTCTATATTTCAAGACTTTTCTTTCGTGTACGTAAGAAAGCTACATTTCATAACTAAGAATCTTTGATCTACTTGGCTATTATACGGAGAGCAAATTTTACTACTTATTATAAGAGGAGCAACTTTTACTACTTATTACAAGGGGAGCAACTTTTACTACTTGCTAGAAAATATTGGATACTGTTATGATGTACCCGTCACTTGGACACGTTTTACAAGTTGTTCTTGAGTAAATTTTGTATTACTTTGGTTTCCATGATATTACTGCTATAACAATGTAAAAGAAGTAAATGACCCTCTTACAATTTCTTAACCGTCCGCAGAAACTGATAATTAGACCATTTAATCTTCGAGGCGTCGACTCTTGGCAGTTCAAAGGACCTAAAACATCAGCAAAAATGAACTTTTCTAGATCGGTGGAGTGTAATAATGGAAGAGTGAAATGAGAAAAGAATACGAAACGGAGAAAGATATGGAGAAAAGAAGAAAGAAAAGAAAGAAAAGCAGGTAGAAAAGAGAAAGAAAATGAGGAAGGGAGGAAGAAAAAGGAAAGAAAGAAAAAATGAAGGAATGAAAAGGAAAGAGCGGATGAACAAACGTAAGTGACAACAGACGAGAAAATAGTAATGAAAAAACCACGAAAAGTCTACTCTTATCGTGATTAAAACAATTTATGGCAATTATTGTTATTTTTGGTGACCCAAGTCAAATCCAAGCTTTTCAGCTGTTCTCAGGTTCCAATTGTATGACATCCAAACCAAGTGTGTCAGGGTTCTATCGCAGGTATTCTTATTTTTGAGAACAAAGAGGAAGTATAAGAATTAATTTTTTTGAGATGCAGTGTTAACGGATCACATATTTTGATAATAACAGAACATTGTTAAATATTACTTTCAAAAAATTAGTAGTGTAATGAAAGCAAAATGAACATACAATTCATGCACAGTGATATTCTTCAAAGCTTGCAGGTCTGCCATAGAACGTAAAAAGCAGGACGTCTCTTTCGTTAAACATCTGCAATTGTATGGACACCGCTCTTGTGCCAAGCACATGTGTAAGAGCAGTAAATAAAGAAACTTCAGCCCCCGCACATTCATGATTCTGTTAAGATATAAACAGAAAGTTGAAAAAACATAAAACCCAGTTAACAAAAGCATGCAACAATGATTCTACGAAAGGGTCTTAGAAGACCTTAGTCTTTCAATCAACGTTTAATCGACAAAGCAATAACAGATAAATCAGGAAAACTACTCCGGGTATGTTTAATGTCACTGTGGCATCTTCTACATACAAACTATCATTACAATATTTGAACTTGGGAACGTACATGTCTATTATCCATGTTTCTTATCATCTCATCAGTCATCATGGAAGAAAAAGGTAGAAGGATGTGCTAACTCAAGAAGGAGTGTAAAGAAATACAAAGAACTTGGCAATGAGTTAAGGCGGGCATCAGATAATGTAAGAGAAGAATCGGGGACTGAAGAATGCAAAGATCTAGAGGACCTAGACAGAAATGGTAATCCTGAAGTACTATAAAAAAGTACGCAAACTTACAGGACAAAACATCGTAAAAAACAACAGCAAAGTAATTAATGGCAAGCATGGTATGACTTTAAAGAAAAGGATGGCACCACAGAACGGTGGAGAAAATACACTGAAGCACTTTAGGATGCTTAAGGAAAACCGCAGAAAGAGAGGTTCTAGAACAGGTAGAGGAGGTGGACAAAGACTGCAACGGATTAGAGCTATTAGTCAGTAAATCAGAGCAGCAATAAAGGATTTGAAGAGGAGAAAAGTTGTATGTCTAGAAAAAAATACCTACAAGAGTTTGGAAGAATTTAGGCGAGAAAACAAATCAAAATTAACGAAAGTATGCAACAGAATTTATATTGAAAAAATATGGCCGGAAGATTTCACAAAGGCAGTTTTAAAACCTTTACCAAAGAAAATGAATGCAACTGCAAGTGAGGACTATCGAACCATCAGCATAACATCACATGCATTAGACATTTTGCTAAGGATTCTGACTAAAAGACTGGAAAGGAAGCTTAGAGATTATATAAGTGGAACACAGTTTGGATTTAAGAAAGAATGTGGAACTAGAGAAGCGATTGGTGTTACGCGCATGCTATTTGAGAAAGGTTTAAATCACGAAAATGAGCTATTTATCTGTTTTGTTGACTATGACAAAGCATGTGAAAAGGTGAACTGGGTAAAGATGATGGATGTCTTGGAACATTTGCGATTGGACTGGCGAGACAGAAAACTGCTTTGTAAACTGTATACAAAGCAGCAAGCAGTAGTCAGGGTTTAAAATGAAGAAACGGATCCATGCATAATTGGCAGAGATACGAGACAAGGTTGTAGTCTATCTCCCTTTTTGTTCTCATTCTATGCAGATATGATGATGGCAGATGCATTGGATAGTATTAAGGAAGGTACCAAAGTGAAAGGATATTTTCTAAAAGATACTTAGGATTTGCAAAAGACCAAGGCAAGATAGAAGAGACTGAAAAAGGACTGCAGGAAATAATGGATAGTCTAAATGATGCATTGCAGTAATATTATATGCAGATAAATGTAAAGAAGATGAGCGTTACGAGAATATCTAAGCATGGTGGCGGCAATCTAAATATTACATTAAATGAAGAAAGAATGGAACAGGTAGCAAAATTCTGTTACTGATTTTAACAGTTATCGTATAGAAATAATATCAAGAATAGTGATAGAAAAACAGCTAACGGAAAGACCTGTTAACTAGGGTATGAGTCAGAACGTAGAAAAAACCCGGATTATCAAAACAGTTGTTTGGAGTGTGATATTATATGGTTCAGAGACGTGATCACCATATTTAAAGGATAGAAGCATTTCAAATGTGGGTTTGGAGAAGGGTGAAAAAAGTAAGATGGTTAGGCAAGAAAAGAAAATGAACAAGTGCTTGTTGAAAAGAAGAAAACGGTTGGATAGAATCACTAGGACCAAAAAGAGATGGATTGGACACCGTATTCGTGGTAATAGCTTATTGAAAGAGTTGTTTTGAGGCAGTGTAGATACAAAGATACCTGGAGGAAGAAAAGGGGCTGGAATGCTCAGTGACTGAAAATTAACATGGTGAAAAGAATGCCCAAGTTTTACGCAACTTGAGAGCTGCCTAAAATTCAAAGGAAAATATAAAAAAAGGAATCGTGTACACAAACGATGGATATACTTCAACCAAGCAATATTGCAAATAGACGCGGTTCAGACAGACATGCGTAAGAGCAATAAGTGCAAACGCCTCGACACAGGACGCACTGGATAGTTCAAAGTGGAGTCGACAAATGAACCGAAATGTACCTTAGTGGGAAAAACATCACGATGTTGAGCAATGTTGTGAGAGCAAACAGTGGGTCGTAAGCTCGTGTGTTAGGAAATAATTAGAGTCTTAAACTTAAAAATCATTAACAGCATGGGAGCCTCATAACGCTAACAGCTGGGCGTAGTTTCTTAAATCTCTACAAAACATGTATATAAAATTGAAAGACTGGCAATTTTTGGAAAGCACGAGGGCACACATTTCCGCATTGATTGACTTCTTGTTCTAGAACAGAGACAAACATACGGTTATAACGGTTGATTTTGAAAGTTAAAGTAGCAGGTTAATGAAAGGTTGCCCTTCATAAATTAAGCTTTGTCGAGTGTGTAAAAATAATTCCCAAGGTAATTATATTGCTATGAGTACTGCTTAACAGTTGTAGTATTCATTTAACGCACCTTTTTTCAATCATTTCTCTTGCAATAATTTGAGTTGCTTTGTCACCAAAATTTCAAACCAATATGTACCACGACACATCTTCTTAAGGTTAGCCAGCATATGGAAGTATATCACTTAAGTCTTGTCCTGTACCAAACTAATGTACCTCTGCTATAGAAAAGAATCTGCTAACAAGCTCGTTCTGTACTGGGACTTACACTGATGATCTTTCTACACTTGTTTCACTTTCGAGGTCTGCATTTCTTGTGGTTTTCTGAGACGGTTTGCATTAGAAAATACAAACATAGTCATTGTAAAAATTTGCTGTTCCGCTGTTTAACCTGTCCGATTCTTTTACTGTTTTTCCCTTTGTATATTTTCTCCTTCTTTTCATTTGCCCAATCGTTGGTTCGTTTCTTTTTTTCTTATTGGCAACTTTTCGCTGCTTTTTTGCACTACAAATTCATCCCTGTTATTCCTTAGAACATTCTGATAAATTTTTGTCGCAGTGTCAGACGAAAGGCTTTATTGATAAATTTATTCATAAGAACAAATTCTACGTTTTATACCATAAGGGTATTTTACGCTTGATCAATAATTCGTCTGGTCTAAAGCTTATATCTGAAAACAATCTTGTGCTACAACTGTTACCAAGCCGTACAGCCAACGCATTTCCGATGACAAATTACAAAGAATTATGATTAATGGCAATGTCTGTCACTTTCTTTAGTACTGTTTTGCCCCTCATGCCCCCTTTTCTTCATTCGGGTATCCTTGCACATCGTTTTGCATCCTCGGTCTTGTCATGATAAATTACAATAAACTAGTAGTCATTTTGTAATCAGAGTACCATAAGTATATTTTTTAAATTGAATTAATCTGGTGTGTACAAAACTGGTAGCACAAATCTCTGAGACCAATAAATTAGAAAAGTAGCAAAAAGGCCAAAAATAATACAGAAACAATTTCCCTCCAAAATCATTAACGTTTGATTATCTAAACCTATATTGAGGCACTTTGGATGGTCTTTTCAGTTGCAGCCAAATAATTTCGAAAGGAAAGTTATCCCGGGACCGAAATAAATAGTGGAGTGAAGACTTTAGACGGAAAGCGCAGTCTTATTAAAAATTTGAGAACGATGACCATGACGAACAACATTTGACAACTTCAAAAGGACAAGTCCATTGTAATGTTAAACACTTTTTTGATGATTTCATGCTTTTATAAGAACTAATATGATACAAACTAATCTATTAAGATATTACCGGGATTTTTGTCAATCTTCCAACATAAATCCTATTAGGACGTTTCGAGACGAGCTTCTCTCATCTTCAGCTGATGGAACAGAAAATTTAGTAACTTAAGTATAAGAAAAAGGTTATTGAGGCATTGCGAATTGACAGAAAGTTTTCTTAGTGGGAATAAAAGGCTTCTTTTGAAATACCATGAAGAATATGCAAGGACAACGAAATCGTAAATATACAAAGAACAGCCAAAACGAAACGCCTAAACAAGCACAACAACATTAATCTAGTGACGTTAGAATGCTTACAGCTGTATGGAAGAGTTTTGTTGATTAAGTGTGGGTTGATCCTTAAGAATAAGAAGACTTTTAATATTAATAAGTCCAGCTCTTCGTTGGCTTTATCAAAAATCTTGAAGTTAAAAGGTATGGCGAGCTTCATTAATATCGTTCCTGATAGATGAAGAATCACCCTTAACGGTATCTCCTTTTTTTATTAACTCCTAAATGTTCCCTACAATGAACAATGAAATGACGTGATGTTTGGCCATAATGAGAAGCCTGACAGCTACTACATGTAAACATATATACAACAGAGGAAGAAATATGTCTAGGGACACGACCATTAAAAGATAAAATATTTTTAATGCACTTAGCTGTCTGAAAAACAACTCAAGACTGAAGACATTGACGAGTGAAGACTAGTCTGAGAGAGGAAAAGTTGCAACTGAAGCTTTTCAATGCGGAACGGAACCGTATGTTTTAAGATCAGAAATCGTAGACTATGAGCTTTTTACTGCACATTGTAACAAATTGTCTATTTGCAACATTTTGAGGCTGATAATCTGCGACAAAATGTGAGTCGAGCTTCATGACTAAAATAACGGACTTAGCAGCCTTTTTCTTAAGGAAAACTGCCATAGTCGCTTTGATGTTACTGTGCAAGTAGTACGTGGCACAGGTGCAAATAAATGCACACTCTTAAACCTTGCTTTACAAATAATCGCGCAGTGGGCTAAATTGAGAAAATACGATAGGTTAATACATTAAGGCTAGTGTAAAACTTGATTGGTCAAGCGGGAGTTCCCGATAACGAGGCTGATCATTTA
The DNA here is from genome assembly GCA_024741275.1 of Chironex yamaguchii. Classification (NCBI taxonomy): domain Eukaryota; kingdom Metazoa; phylum Cnidaria; class Cubozoa; order Chirodropida; family Chirodropidae; genus Chironex; species Chironex yamaguchii. Next base: position 14,841 of record JANTCA010028092.1, on the reverse strand, counting down.
TTGATGAGACATTTTCTTCTATATTCTTATACCAATCGCAGAGCACTTTTCACTCTTGATATAGCGAGAACCGACTAAATTAACACTTAAAATTTGCCATGGGGTGTAATAATACCAGCCCTTTTATTTTCCTAAAGGGATAGTGTCGTAATGAGGCTTAGAGTAGGCGTCTGTCTTAAATAACCGTGGCTTATACTTTGTCAACATTAATAGCAGCAGGTACTCCTAGACTGAGGCAGATCAAGATAGACTGAAAAAAACCTGAAATGATCTTATTCACGTAAGAAAAGCAATGATACTGAGAAGGAGTCATTTATCCTTTAATTCTTATCCATAGAAATCGTCGGCATTGTAGTTATCATTTTAATTAACTGGTCAAGAAAGACCCGAGCAAAAGGTCATCGTGTCACACGCCAGCCACATCCAAAACACAAAACAGAACCAACGAGAGACGGACTCGATTCATTTGTATATCAAAGTCCCTTTCTAAGATTAATTAATTGAACACCTCTAAATTGCATATCAGTGACTCAGTCCCTAAACACTTACCTTCGACATCAAACGAAAAACGATTCGTCGATTTTGTCGGACGGTATTCACCACACTGAAGCATGACATAAGTATACCAGATATGGAGGGAACTTTTACTCATTGAAGCTGACTATGTGATAACAAACTTCCTTCGTATTTAACTGCCATCTTGCGATGGTCAATATAAAAGTGTCTGGGTTCTTTGTTTTGTTTAAGGATGTCGAGATTAACTGTCAATATAAAGCGACCTAGAAGCAAAGTTCAGAGGTTTAGAGTGTTTGTTGAGCGTGTTTAGTTTCTTTCTTCTAGCGCTAAGCTCTTCGAAGAAACTGCTTATCCTTTTTCATCAAGATTAAAAACACGCTCGATTCTATTGTCAAGTTGATGTGCTCCTAATGCAAGTGATCAAACTCCATTTTGAAAGCGAGCGGTTAAATCTGTTTCCTCCTGACCACATTTTCATTTTCTATGCATATTCAAGTAAAGATGGCGACTATTACTATCCAGCGCAAGCTTTCAGGGGCTTTTTATTGCTAAAAGGAATTACAATAGCGGTCGTAAATGATGTAACACAATTTGATAAAGACAAAGCAGACAAAGTAAAGATATTCCTCATTGACCCTACTGAGGGTCGAAGGCTTACCCCTAACTTTACAATTTCTATTTCAATGTTCACAACCTTCACACGAATTTATCTTAGTCACGTTTACACTATACATTATATTTGAAATCACCTGTGTATTAACGGGCAACTCATTTCTGTTTTCTCTCTCTTCTTCCCCCCAATTCTCCCTTCCTCTCTCTCTCTCTATCCCCTTCTCCTCCTCTATTTCTCTCACTTAGTGGGTTTGTGTGCATTTGTGTCTTTGAATTTTATTTTCTTTTCCACTGTTTGGTTGCGGCTCATGATACCAACGACTAAATCGCCGTTGCCAGACGTTTTGTGTTGGAGCAGCATATCAGTTTGAATGTTAAATTTTGAGTCTAAAATGTGGCAGTTCATATCCTCTCGGTTCCTTCTCAATGCGGCTACTATGGTTATGGTCAACGTTTGTCAAATATTTCAATACGGTGTGTATTAGGCCTGCGCTCAAAAGGCTAGTAAAGAGTGTCGCCGGGGCATAATTAAGTTTTGAATTTTAACTCATTCCGAGTTTTGTGAGGGTATTGTGTGAAGGCCAAATTGAAGATTTTGTTGGTGAAAAATGCTAACAAGAGACCACATAATTTTAGCGCGTTAGCAAATGCACTCTGCAACCGCCTTTCATCTTTGCCTTCTGACACTGCAACAATGGATAAAATTTTACCCCTTACAAGTACCACGCCCATTTATTGCCACTTGTTTTATAAGTAAATCAATGCTCTCGTCAACAAGTGTATTTCTTAAATACGTGACTAGATTTTAAACAATCAAGTTGATTCTTGGTAAATAGAATGTCGGATAATTCAAACTTTAATTATCTCGAACTTTTTTGATCGTACTGGCCGTAATACTTCGTTAAAAAAAACACTTATTAGGTCGAACCTCGGATAGCTGACGATTTATGATCTCCAGCCATTTTGTTAGTTCGGCTAATTTTATCAGGCAATTTGAATTTTTATAAGATCAAAGTGATGAAAAAGAAGTTTGAAATATATTTCAGTTCAATCAAGTCTTGACATATAGCAATCATCACGTGTGCCCATTTTCATATGTTCAATCTTTAAGGGACTTAGCCCTCTCTATCACTAAGCTTAAACATTTTCCCAATAAATACTATATGTGATCATTGTAATATTCATATTGTACCACCATATACTGTCATGTCTACCTTGTTCATAGTATGGCATTCAGAAATATATCGCCCTAACTTGAGCCAATATTATATTTCTGCTAGGATCCTGCTGTTAGGGAACTTCTCGTAACTAGAACATTCGTAACATCAAATTGTTTCCCCTGGTCCTTTGGAATTTTCAGTTACTGGGAGGCAACTGTAAATAAATTGCTGGGGACAGAGGGCTGTCAAAACAATACGGTGGCTACGATTGTTTGGCGTAGTTATGTGAAAGTTAGACGTTAATTTTGTGCCATTGCAAAAGGGATCTTTGCCACTGTGTATAAACCTTTGGCAAATGGAATGTTCTCAGTGTCAAATATCTCTGTCGTTTTAATACAATGGTGTTGTTTCAGTAACTTAAACGTTGAATATTTGTCTTTGGTCAGAGATCATTGATGTTATGTCTTGTTCGATCGTTAGGTAGGATATCTTCTAATAATCAAGTGGTCACACATTGGCTGTTTTTCTTCATTCCATGTTCTATTTGAATGAAGTAATTATCAATGGACCATAAACAGTTTTATCGTGGTCGTGGTCTATTCTTTCTACGGGCTAACATGCTCATTAAAACAACTTGGTGCCAACATAGACTGCAATATCAGCTGCCAAATGTATTAGAGGACATCCAGAATTTGACATTCATTTTGCCAACAACGATGCCGCTGGTGCTCACAGTGACGACGATGCTGCTGATGCTACTAATGGCGATAATGATGAAGTGATTGGTGATTCATAATGAAGTGAATGGTGATGCGTAATGAAGTGAATGGTGATGATATTTGATAACGATAAAGACGATAATGATGATCATGATGGTGATTCGTAATGAAGTGAATGGTGATGATATTTGATAATGATAAAGGCGATAATGATGATCATGATGGTGCTTCATAATGAAGTGAACGGTGATGATATTTGATAATGATAAAGACAATTATGACAATGATGTTGTAGATGTTAGAAACATTTCAAGCAATACAGTTTTGGACTTGCCATGGCTCCAAGAAACTTGCTATGTATATATGGATTTATACCATGCTGATGTCGAGTTAAAACAAATCAGTATCATTTTGGTGAAGAATATTAAAAACTGTAACTTGTTGATGCATAACATCAAAACTATTGACTCAAATTGGTCTATTTAGAGGCCACAAAAGTGCTGCATTTATAAACTTTGTCAAAATATGCACAGTAAGTTCCGTATCAAATATTCACCGTGAAAAATGAGAATTAGAGCCTTATTATGCAAAATCTCAGTAATACGTACGTTAATTACCGTATCAAAAGCGATTGACGGAAGCATAAACCTAATATATAAACGTAATCATTGGCAAATATTCATGGGTTTATGTCCAATGCAAAACGCACAGTCTCCCGAAACTAGCATAGACATATTAGGAATTGGATTCACTATTTACCCTCCCTGATACCAAACTCAACTCATCGTCATAGTGCACTGAAAACTGTAGCGCAAAGTGTAACACAAGAAAGAGAACTGGACAGCGTAAGACTTTTTCTCCAAGTTGAGCTGAGTGGAGAACTCAGCTCAACTTGGAGAAAATTAACAGCAAAGGAGTAGGCTCACTATATGCGAATAACTAAGATCTAACGCAGAAGTTTCTTTAAAGAAAATAAGGAAACATCCGAACTTATGTGATGAAAGATTAAACTAACGTCAATTAAACAAAGCTCATTGATACCAAATCATAAACGAAAATATTTATACCTGAAAAATCATACCCTATGCACATCACTTGCGTTCTATGGGTCCGATCGATAGGAAAACTAGTACGTTGGTAGGAAGTATTGTATTGTTTTTCAGCCTAAGCTCAGCAAGAATGGGCTTTCCAATCACCATTGTCTGACCTCTTGACTAGCTTTGCACAGTTTGATATCGAACAAATCTTCAACCCTTGCTAAGCTTATCGGATAAAAGCACGTGTGTTGTCATAGAAACAAAGCTGGTTGGGTTAGCCTTGATGATTTTCCCCGAGCTGTGCAACTGAGAACCATGCAAAAAGCCTGGTAAAACCTGATATTGAAATGAAAAGACATACGCAGTGTGTATTTAATATGAATACTTTGGCATAGTTGGCAATGGTCTGTAAATAACCAGCGATATGATGAATTCGCATGGTAGGCCATGCCCATGCAAATTGAATCCATTAGCAAAGAAGCACTTCACGACAGCTTAATTTATTATGATTTTCGTCATAAACAGGCTGCACATTAGTATACATAATTTTTAATCATGTCATGACTTTAAGAGGAAAGTGAAAGGCTCATATTTTCTTAATTTTTCAAGGCAATTAATGATCCTATTATCTAATTAATTATTGATTAACCGCGTGTTAGATTAAAAATATTATTATTTAAGGCATACATTTTAATATTTTCAGAAAATTGGGAAAGGAAGTGTTCACTTGTTGTCAACGTTGATCGAATTAATAAGAATAAAGACATACGTTGTGTTTGGGATATGCATATATTAGTAATATCATAGAGTATTTGAACTACAAGCTTGTTCATTTGGGATATTCATTTTTGCAGTTATACTCTACCATACTAAACTGTACATACACCTCCGTGGGATATTGTGAAGATCATACTGTATATAATTACTTACTACTCAACAAAAGTCGAAAGTGTAAAACGTCTTTGAAATTGCTGCTTTTGAAATTCTGATTTTATGCTGTTGAGAGCGCAGTCATGGTTATGTAAGTTTTATCACAAACTGCAGCGAGAAATTAAGCTTTGTAAACAAGCGTTCTCTTCAATAGCAAAAATGCTTACCTTGTCTCCCGCTAAATTTCTTTGTCAATTGCTTCCGTTTCGCTGTTCATTGCTTGCATTATTTGGTGTGTGGAGACGAGCTCGGTTGGATCTAGAACGAAAAACGGCATGTTTCTCAAAACCTCCCTCGGGCTTCAGACTGACAAGCTCTCATTTAATTCGGAAATGACGTTGATTTTTGGCAAACGCGTCAGATTTTTGCTAAAACTCCAATTCGCATTCAACAACCTGATAATGATTGAGATTAACAGGTTTTTTCACGCGTCTTGAGGGCATTTCGTGTTGTTAATCTATGTCTTTAGAGCGAGGTACACAAAGAATCCGAAGTGATCCGAAGTGCAGAAGTTGTCTGCTTGTGTTTCGTGGTTTTACCAGCTTAAAGGAAAAAAGGCTAATTCATATTAACAAAGTACTTGCAGAGGATGGAAAATAGACTACTTAAACACACCTTATAAACAGGCAAATAGACAAAAACACACGAGTGCTAATCACGGTTGTAAGTCAGTTACTGATTTTCATACAACACAATTCCAAGGTCATTTCAATGTGAACACGAATAGCCTCTCGGGGAGGCGAAGGGGTGTCAACCAGGTGATAGCGATATTAAAGGCCTTACTTTGAAAAGGTAGACTTAAAGCTCAACGTATGTAGCACCGTACGTTTGTAAAAGGAATAAACGGAGTTATCCAAATTGGTTGAGTGTGAACTTGTTAGTGACGCTACAATTTTGCCACAATGCTTTTGGTTGAGTGGAAATTCGATTGTTTTGCGAGTGCTGCCCATCATCCCATCATGGGGAGAACCAATTGGCATTAATGGAGTGGAGTATTTCATGTCATCATGAGAAGAAACCATCAGGATCAATGACAGTGGCGACTGGTGGGGTTTTCCGTTTGGGGGAGGAAGCAAATTTCAGATTTGGGTTTGACCCAATATAGTTAAAGGGGCCACGCCCCTATTTCGTATTAGAGATGTTACACGAGAACAAAAATGCAACTTTTAGGTCTGTGTTGCTCACGAACCTAGGCATTTAGTAAATCTTTGATAAAAAGTGCTTACGTTATAAAAACAGAAGTTACATAGGCAAGGTTACAGCAAATGTCGTATCATAGGAGCAATACTAGACCGTGAGTTCGCCACAGGTGCGCTTTGATTAAAAAGAGGAAACGTTCTGCACAGGAAAGTTAATATCAATATTGGTTTTACAGTTTCAATCGAGCTTCTCTTCAACCCCAAGTTTAAAAGCAGCATTGAAAAATATAAAGGCAAAATTTTAAGCTAGAAATTCTGCGTAAATATGATTTAAATATTTCATGTTAAGAATTTATATGGTTAAATATGCTTGTCCAAATAATGAACATAGTCTCTAAATATACTAACATGTCTACTTTTTGCTAAAGATCATTTTCCTTCGCCTTTAAGTTGGAGTTATGTTTGGCAGCTTAATGCAGGCGTCCTAGAACATATCGTTAATTACGCTGCTAGACAAAACTGCAACATGAAACGTTTAACTCGAGCCAACGTATAAGTTTTAGAGAAGGCCGAAAATCACGATTTTATCGTTGAACCCACATTATCTCTAAAAAGACGCCGCCCAGCTGGACACTAAGAAAGAATTGACAAACGCTTTTTAAAGAGGCAGCAGAAAAAGAATAGAAATGGTTATTCGTTAATGTTATTGATCTTATTGTAAGCTCAATTAAACTTTCCTACCACCAACCTATTACAAATAGCTAGAGTCTTGAATATTAAAGACATTGTCAGACCAGAAAATTGATTTAGAACTAAGTAATGAGTTATAGGGATGATTCTTATATCAATATTTTACTAATCCTTGATGCCAACCATTTTTGGTAACAACGTAAACAATACCGTTTGCGCTACCTACTTCTAAGGAAATTTAAAAAAATTGTTACTGAAAGGCATCAAGTGTTGTTAAATAGTACAGTTTGCAAGTTGCTCTAAGACAGCTAATCATCGAGGGCAAACGGTTTTCAAAGTCATATGCCTGCGAAATAAGACTTGATAATTTATCTTTCATCAACAGTGCTAATATAGATCCTCGGTATTAATTGAAAATCAATTTTCAAAATGAATATATCGATGCAATGATTTTCTTTAGTTCTTTATACTTGCTTCAAATAATACAACTGTAAAATTTAGAAAAACGAAATTTTGAAAATAAAAAGCTGTTTATTGGGATTGGGTTTCTTCCATGTCAGTTTGTCACTTTCTCTATAATAGATCCGTTGACGGTTTTTCTGTCTTGTTTTGCTTCTTTTTCGTCTCTGTACATTGTTATATTTGCCGCTTATTACTGTTCTGGATTACTGTATTCCCTTTTAGGTGTTCCGTTTCTTGTCCTATTTTCTAAACACACGTTCTGCTTTTGTATTGTTGTAATATACCACTATTATTTAAACTTTTAATCTGTAACTGATGATGGATAAGGTATATGGGAAACATGTCTTACGAACTTTAAAAAGTAGTCGTGTTAATTAAATGTGTTACAAATCTTATACTGCTGAGGAATTTTGGTAAAATAAGAATAGTAAGCACGCCTTATGAAATTGATTTCTGTTAGGTACAATGTGGTACTTACCACGGATGTGAAAAAAACATACGCTGGCGCATGCAAAATCTTCAGTATTTGTTTATCGTAAACTAAAACTTCAAAAAGCAAATGTGTAGCTTACTTTAGAAAGTTGACGTAATTGAGCCCAACCAATACATTTTTTGGAATCAGTACATCCTAAACCAAGTAAACAAATTTCATCAATATATTTAGTGTTGATCAGTGTAAAAGAAACTGCAAGAAGAAGAAAACTACATATGCACATATGGTTTGCCCACATACACAGAAGGAAACACTATCATGATAGGTATGAAAAGGAGAAAGAGTGGGTAGGGTGATTTGAAAGCAAGAACGATGAAAAGTATCGAGAACTGCATTTGAGAGGGGAAACTACGAAAGCTGTGAAGGAAGAACATGAAGAAATGCAAGTGCTCCAACGATCTGACACGATCAAGGGAATAACGTAACCTACAGGAGACTGATATTCACGAGAAACATGATCATATCTAATAAATAGTGTACAATACAAAGTAAAATATCTCCATGTGGGTCGCATTTTTAATCAAGTAATTATTAAAATCTTTAGCTCTTAGCAGTTGGATTAACAAAACTATCAACAGCATTTCCAGTTACGATCATGTGACGTCAATCGCCTTCTTGAGATAATCATTAGGGCTTTTATAGACCCAGAGATAAAAGAGCGAATTTGCGTATTTACCGTAGCCAAGTGAAATAAACATGCTGATGTTTTGCATGGTCGATTTATCGATAAGCAGGAAGCACGTATGTCAATTTATACAAGTCTTGTCACAACTAACGCGCAATACATGAGAACGAAAAAGTTAGTGATATTGCAATGGACATAATCCGTGTTGATCACCTAAAGCGTGTGCCTACAGAAGCTGCTGACAAACAAATTGACCTCATGTCCATAATGCAACGGTGCAAACGAATGGAAGCTGTAATATACGACGAGTAGTTTCTGGTGAGGAATCGTAGTCATAGAAACAAGATAGGCAATTCGTGCTGGCTTTCCACAAACATTGCTTCCAGTTCTCCTAAATCGGAAAAATATGCTTGATTTTTAAAGATATTCAATGTCCTAATCGTTTATTGTCTCGATAAATTTCTGCTTCTTACAAGTGACGTCGAAATTATTGAACCGTAGTGATCAATATGCAATTTAGTAAGTGTAAAAATGTGGTGTTTTTCATTTTCTGAATATTTGAATGAGCTGTACTAATAGGCGTCATAGTAACAGGGTTTCTCTTCAATGGATTTTCTCACAAATTGTGATTTTAAGAAGATATCATAACCAGACATAAGCTGTACTAATAGGCGCCCTGGTAACTGGGTTTTCCCTATGCAGATTTTTTCATTGGTTATAGTTTTATGATAATATAGTCACCAAAAGTTTCCAAAGGATACAGAAATCAGGCGGCTATTTGGATTATTGTCAAAAGTTAATGGGTTCTTCCTTGGAACTATACGCACCTGATAATTTTAGATCAAGGTGTTAACAGACAAATAAACAAACAAGCAGGCAAATAAGCAATAAACCACACATACAGAAGCAAAGACAATACCTTTTCGGTGAAGGTACCAATACTCACAGGCAATAAATTTAAACTAATCATTTTTAGCCAAGCAATACGATCAGCTAACCAATCAATCCTTGCCAAATACTTCATAATCAATAGTTATTACAAGTAATCTAAGTTAACAATTTTAGATAATAATTGTTGCCATTAGTAATTAGAACTAACAATGTTAATTAATATTTTTGATAAATAGTTTAAATTAATTATGCCAATCAATTATCTGATGCCCTAATTTTTACCAATAATCTCGTTCAGTCGCATTTACAAAATAATTTATCAAAATTGATGTAACCAATGCCTTCAACAAATAATTTAAACCCAGGGCACTAACTTTAATCTCAAACAATGTTTTTAACAAATCATTGACATCCTGGCAACATATGGTTTCAAACAGGCATTATAAACATTAATTTTAGTAAGTAATCCGTAATTAATCAAATTAAATGAAACTCCAAACTTTAACCAATAATTTGAAATGGTTCAATCATTAGATAATACCGACAAGTAGTTTTACGAATACTAATATAATTGTCAATCGTAATTTCATTGAAGATGTCAACTGTTTTCAACAAAACGTTAGAAAAATAGTTTAGTAGTTAACATTAAGTATCTTTCTCTAAAAATTGTCGACCTGGTTCTAATATTTATTAGTATATTTTGTCACTAATACACCATATTCATTACGTAACAACTGTAATTCATAAATTCAACCTTTCGGTATGGAGAATAGGTGATGTAAACTTCTGTTTCTATCCAATTTTGTAGCATGATTAACAATGTATTGAGCAACCAAATCATCTTATTGCTTGCAATTACCACAAAGTAACACTCAGCCTATTGTGAAACATTAACTGTCCCTTGATTGAGTTGGTACCCAATGCATCCCTCAAAGTCTTACCAAATGAATGCTTCTGGCATTACTCTTAGACATGTAACTACGTCCTTCAATATGAATCTTCATTTACGTTCTTAAGTAATAGTCTTCTTTTACTTTTATTCATGACACATGGCTAAAGTCATGTTCGATACTAACAAAAAAACCCTAAGTATAATCATCTTTTTAGATGTATTTTAGATGTATTTTAGAAGATCGTATTATATATCTTAGGCACAATCATAATTTGACTGTGTGTTGTGTATTAGTTCTTCTCTCTAGTTTTCCTACAGCTATCTCATTGATTGAGACAGGAACTTACAAGTAAAGCCAATCGCTAAATTGATTTGCCTGTAAAGCTAACTGTAAAATTACTTGCATTGTATGATGAAGTTTTCAAAAACGTTTCACTTCAATTAAATCTCAATTGCACGTTACTCAAAAGATTAGGACAGTTTAAGTAAACGATAAATCGTTGTAACAACCAAATGAATAATGCTTAATCGCTTTCAGATTCTAGCTAAACCACAAGCGACAGTTCTGTTGTGAGCTTCAAATTTTTAAAGATCAGCTATAGACCATTTCACACAAACACTTCCATTTCACTACGCGTGCCTCTCCAATGCGTTTTCCATTTTACAATGGAACACGATTGTTTTGATTGCGAAGTTGAGTACTTCTTTTCTCGTCAGTGCCCTCTGCATCAGTATGTCTTCAACTTTAGCCCGACTTCCAAATAAAAAGGCTGTCTCAACACTTTCCGTGTACTTGTCAATTTCTGTCTCTGATATCTGTCTCTTCAATCGTTCTTTCTGATGCTTTTCATTAGATAAGAGGCGTCTCTTGATCTCTTGACCACTTCTTCTAAAAACATTCTGTTCAATCTGTCTTTTCAGTCCCTTCTGCGGGTGCATCTATTTAATCCAAAGTTGTTTCTCCACTCTTCGTCCCTACTCGCAATCTTCTACAATTATCATATCTCTCTTAAGTCTCTCTTTCCAATGCGTCCATTAATCCATGGCTGTCTCGTAACTATGCGTCTCTACATCCAAGTACTTTCTCCCTTTATTTGCCTCTTCAGTCCCTTTACCTGACAAGAACCTTGATTCTAGGATTGTCCCGTCACCCTCAGCATCTTCTTCCAAGACCCCCCCGCTCCATCTTCTTCCCAGTGCCTTTTTCCGGTACGTCTTTTAATGACTCCGCCATTGCCTGGTCCCAAGTCTAGGACAAGAAAGGAGAAGGGTTGGGAGAGGAATAGGTGGAACTCTCTCACGTAAAACCAAGTTCCAGAGATGGCAGTGGTCCTGCAAACATCATTTGATGCCGTCAGAAATGCAGTCCGTGGAACGGATTGACGCAAATTGTCATCACACTATTCGCAGCCGTATTCTGCCTACTGCAAGAAATCTGAAGCTACGCAATGACAACAACAACGTCTTTTAATTCTACTACTACCTTTTCATTCTCCTTCGTAATTCCAGCTTCCTTTATCTGTGGTTTGAGTTCCTCTTTCCAGGGGGTCTTTGAAATCCATGACTGAGCCTTTACTCTCCACCCATGCTTCTAAGCTCCTTCCACTTTTCCGACTGTTTAGACTTTTCTGGTGCGTCTTTTAGATCTACGACGGTGATTTCATTCTCTTTCTCTATTTTCAGGTTCCCTCTTCCTATTTCTATTTCTTCAGTTTCTCATTCGGGCACGCCTCTTAAATCTAGGACTGTCTATTCACCCTTCGTTTCTATACGTGTAAACGTCTGCGATATTACCGTTACCAGTTTTTCGACTGTTAAATTCAAGCTCGACTCGTCCTTTCCTGTCTCTTTCTTTCTAAGTCCCTACCTTCATTTTTCAAACCTGTCTGTTCTTAACTCTTGAATTTGCGTGTTTACAGTCATTGTCAATTAACCATCTGGCAGTTTGATCTAAGCCTGTCCTTTTCTTAGCAAATCAATTAACAGTTAGGACAAATAAGCAGTTGATATTGCTGAAAGGGGAAAACACGGAAAAGAATGGACTAAATTATTAAGCAAGAGCACATAGTCTATAATTGCATACTTGATTATACTATTTCTGTCTTTAATATTGGAAAGGCAAATTCCTTACCAATGTAAACAAGATCACTAATAAACGTATTTGACCGTGAATACCTGTGGGCAGGCGTTCTGGTTGGCATCCGTTAGAAAGTAAGCAGGATATAAACGCCTGATTAATAACATCCAGACAGATAAATGAAAAGTCAGACTTAGAAATAAATAGATTTGGCATTCTACCTGGTTTCAGACTAAAGGCCACAATAACTTTCGTCAGTTTGTCAAAATCTGGAAGCAATCAGTGTCCTTTGGTGTCATCAATAGGATCCTATTTGTAGTATCAAGACTTTTAAAATTAGAGAGATACGGAAACAATTTGCTTTTGGACAGACTCTCTACGAAAATATGCAGGGGTGTGTCCAGATATTTACAGTTGCCGTTACAATTGTCAGAGTATAAGCAAAACTTTTTTTAAGCATATTTCCCTAACTGTAAAGATTTTACTCATAAAATCTCTTCTTATCCTCTACAATATTACCCTTTTACGAACAACCCGCTTTTCTATTTTTTATCCACCTGGCCAATTCATGGAATGTATGTGGAATGATGCTATCAGCTACTGGTTGCCGAACCCTCAAGTTTTGCTTACACGTGAGTTGGGAAGGTAGAAAAATTGCCGGAACGACAGGCTGCTGAGGCTTCAAGCCAATCAAGAAATGTCCTGACAGTTATAACCCAATCACGAAATATCATAAGGGCTGCAAGACAATGCAAATGACAACGTGACGTCCACCCCCTTGACAACGTCGTTGCCAGGCGGTGCAAAAAAAAAATTTATGTGCTAAAGAATTCAAATTCGTTTTAATCAAATGTGATAAGCATAGTTTCGAATACTTTCTATTAAGCAACTACAAACTGCTAATGAGGACGTTTTCTCAATAAATTACTATTACATTTTCCAGGTTTGATGTAAAAAGTCTATTTTAGGTCCTACAGCTTGACTGCCATGTACCTGGCTTCTCTTTAAATATTTGTCTAATATTTTTTGCGGAATTCACTGTAGCTTGGCCAAAAGTAGAGTCCCCTACTAACATGGAAATTGTAAAGGAAGCCTTGACATTTAAGTAGTCTGCCCGTTATTAAATTGGCAATAGGTTTAGTATAGGATCTATCTTCACGTCTTTCTTACTGTTCTGTAAACAGAGGAATATAGAACGCGTTTGATGGCTCTTTCAAATTTTTTAAATTATAGAAAGTTATGCCTGGATATGCCGCTACCCTAAAAGGCTTTTCTTGCCTACCCATGCCTAAGTTATTATATAAAAGTAATAGAGTAAATACCTCTAAATTGGTGTGGTCCTGATTTGAATCTCTACAATATGCCGGTTCTTCTGAGCAATTTTGCAACAGTTAGAATTTGTTCTGAATCCACCCCTGAAATAAGCAGCTTTCACATGGATCATCACCTTAAGCAGCAAACGATTGCTTTGATACAGACGTAAGGAATCAGGCATAGCCACATACCCTAAGTCCTCACTCCCACAGATTTTGTCAGTTATCTTTGGCACCATTTTGAATTGAACAAAACTACATAAGGTATCTACGTGCACCTGCATTACACCTGGTTTTGTTCAGCTGCAGCTCTTAACAACGTTTTGTTAAACGCAAACAACTGTGTTTCTCGTGCTATAACACATGGGCATAGTTCGTCTAATGGTTGATAACCACTTTGACACTACTGAGGTCAATTAATTGTATGCATTGTCCGAGCAAAGGTGCACAAGCAGACAGACGGTATTTTGCAAGGATACTTCAGTGCATCCTCGGTGTGTAGATAACAGTACTTTCACCGCATGTGTTCATAATGATTAAGCTTGTATTTTAGTTAGATGTAGGACTAGATAGATACATAAATTGATAGGCGGATAGATGAATAAGCATATAGATAGATAGATAGATAGATAGATAGATAGATAGACAGACAGACAGACAGACAGACAGACAGACAGTGAATAGATGTCAAATGAATAAATAAACAAGTAAATAATTTTTTAGATGGATATTTTTTTAGTTTTACAGAGCTCAAGAAAAAATATTGTTTTTAAGTCTTCAATGTTTTGACCAGTCTTACTTGGATGTAGAGCTTAAGTAACTCTGAGGAAAAGTAAAATAGTGCTAAGTCGTATTCATATTCTGTTAAAATCTGCAAAAGAAAGATTAGGCTAACATCTAATATCCTTTACCATATCAAGTAAAATTCGTTCATTGCAAGTACGTCATTATGTGAGGAAGAATAGAATGGAAAAAGATGTTAATGGAAGAAAGAAGAGTGGAAGTAGGTAAAGACCAACAAGACAATGGACCACCAACATAGCAGACAGGATAAGAAAAAAGTACACCATCTGCACAAGAAGTGTTTCTGGTTGGATGAGCTAAAGATTGGAGGTTTGGTAAAAGACATTTCAAGTGTTTGGTATTACACTTTAACTGAAACCAACGGCGTGGGGGTGGATAGGAGGGGGAGGGGGAAATTTATTATGCAAATTTTATTTGAGTTTTGGTTTTCATCTTCATAAGTGTCAGGTGTCTTTTCATACCACCTCAGCAGAATCATCAT
>JANTCA010028081.1:4729-22131 GCA_024741275.1 Chironex yamaguchii | reverse complement strand
TAGTACAACCATTATTGCTGCTACTACAGCCACTACTCTTACTACAGGCATTGTTTTTGCTACTACAGCCACTACTCCTACTACAACCATTGTTGTTGCTACTACGGCCACTCTTCCTAGTACAACCATCATTGCTGCTACTACAACCAGTACTCTTATTACAGGCATTGTTTTTGTTACTACAGCCACTACTTCTATTGCAACCATTGTTGTTGCTACTACGGCCACTCTTCTTAGTACAACCATTATTGCTGCTACTAGAGCCACTACTCTTACTACAGGCATTGTTTTTATTACTTCGGCCACTCGTCCTACTGCAACCATTATTGGTGCTACAACATCAACTGCTCCTACTACAACCCTTTTTTTACTACTACAACCACTACTCCTACTACAACCATTATTGTTGCTACTGCGGCCACTCTTCCTACTACAGCCACTATTCCTATTACGGCCACTACTCTTACTACAACCATTATCTTTGCTACTATGGTCACTGCTCCTTGTTCTACCATTATTGCTTCTGCTTAGCCACTAGTCCTACTACAACCATTATGGTACTGCTGCTGATGTTTTTTTATCCTCTTACGATTGTACTCTCTGATTAGGTGAAAACTTAGAAGGAAGACTGTGTAGTACCCTTATAGACAAAACTTGTATCCTAATGATGTAAGTAAAGAAACGAAATTGACACTACAACTTTGGGAAGTGGTACCAAGGCCATGAAATTGATATTGTTTTTGTGATCAGATGCACATCTGTAATCGACACAAGTGCGTTTGTATGTGACGCAATTTCTTTTGTACCTGTTAAAATCTGTTATTGACAGTCTACCATTAAATTATGTTTGATATCTCCAAATAACATTTTTGACTGTACATTTGTTTGACGAACCTCCAGATTATAGGCGCGTTGTCAGAGTGTAAGTCTCCGTTAATGATGGCATATTTATTGTTTAATTGGATGAGGACATTTCCTTTTCCGCTAATTTATAAGCAGTTTTAATAACTCTCGCCGTCAATGATGGTGATTATTTCATCAATTTCATCAGGGTTCCGTATCAGTCCGAGATTTACTTATTTATGTCAGCTTGATATTTCGCTTGGGAAGGGTCAGGTCAGGTCATCGTATTTACCGTTTAATATCAAAATTCCTTACCTGTTTGAACAGTCTTAGTGGAAATCTGTGAATATTCACTCGTTAAAAAGACAGAAGTGGCAAATGATGTCTCATCTGTCCATTGGCATAGAGGGAGATCGGAGAATTAATGATGATACAAGCCAGTCTGTTTTTCTCAGCTTACTTCTACCACGTGAAATTCATTGCAAACGATGCATTTAACATATGCTCGCAGGCTTGAGTCAGTTTCCAACAGCTGCTGCTACAAAGTTATTTCTACATCAAGCACATAAACATGCCTCGTAGGATATCTTGAAAGAGATTGCCTTAAAATGGTATGTTTGTGGAATCATCTCTTCCTTAGTTCAATATTTTTGGAAAAGGCGCAGTTAACCTTTAAAGTATGAAGTAGTGCCCGATAAGAAGTGTACTCCTCTTGTTTTAGGAAAGAATGGCTAAAATTGAGGAGGAGCAGCGAGCAGAGGAAGTTAGGAAGCAACAAGAAATTAAAGTGAAAAAGACAAAAATCGAGCAAGCGGAGGCAAATGCAAGGAAAAGACGAGAAGAGGAGGTTGACGACTCAAAGATTGTAAGTTATTGAAAAAATATATATATTTCTTTCCCCAAGTTATATGCGTCCTCTCGTAAGTATTGTCGTAGGTTGCACATTTGGTTGTGTGGTCGTAGTTTCTTTTGTCCCAAATTATTAAGTCCTATTCAAGACTCAGTATCATCAATTTATTTTAATCTGTCCTTGTTGTACCGAAAAGTGATCGTCTCCGCTAATTTTATTCATCGTTGCCATTTTTGGAGCAACCATATATTCATCAAAGCATTTACATATTCTAGATAATGCCGTTATCTATTGGGTATTATTTCGCATGTATGTGAATGTCAATAAGGTCGTTGTCAATTTGGGCTACCACTATGTTTAATATCGTCTTTGCTTTACAAGCTTCATTTTACGAACATATTTCCCTGTTATCGGTTTCATCTTTTGGAACGCCAAATGCTATGTTTCGATGTTTTGAATTACGCTTTGATGACACCAGAATTAAAGCAAAAACTCCCTTAAATTGCCCTTTCTACCCTACGACCTCTCATTGTCTGTTTGTTGTGAGCTGAACTCGCATTCATAACAAATGTTTGCACAGTGTGCGTCATCTTTCTTCGGTTGACTGTAAATGGGTAAGAGATTAACCCACGTATAACAGATCAGTTTTGTTCACCATCCTCGTGCTTTGACACACTACTTTTGAAAAGTAACAATCCATTATTTAATTCCTGCAGCAATGTCTTCTTACTTCGTAGTAGTGCTATCGTAAACAGTTTTAACTAGTGACATTGTAGGTAAGATTCGCTATGACCTTTGTGGTGTGGATAGTCGTGTAGTTCAAGTGTATGACGTTGGCTTTTAGAGACCTTGAATATCAGGATCATGGTCTGGACTCAACTTCGGACCTGTCCCATTAAGTGTGAAAAGAGCTACCAAGTCTTTCTAATTGCAGGTGTAAAAATTACTAGGTCTGTTAAGATTAAACCTTGGTCTTACTGCTGAGATAAGCTATTCACTAGCTGATGCAGAAACCTCGTACCTTATGACGACAGCAAGAGTGTAAGCGTGGACGTCAGCGGACGGATAGCTACTTGCATAAATTGGTGATGAATGTTAAGTGACTGAAACTATTTCAGCCATCTCATTTGAAATGATTATTTCTCCAGCTGTACTACTATTGACTTCAAGATGAAAGATACTGGTTCCATACTCACTTGCCTGACATCTCAAAATTTCCCCAGTCTACGTATAACACGTCCAGTCTAAGCCCGAAACGTTCCATGTCACTTAGAGGGAGTTGTTATTTATGTACATGTCCCATTTGAGGTGATCTACCATAGTGTTGTTTAGTGTTGCTGTGTAGCATAAACTCACCAATCACGCGAAGAACTGGGTAATCATTTTCATGTGCAAGCAAGATGAGAAATACAATTTATTGAGTGCATCACAGGTTATCAGAACAGTCACTTGCAAAATTTTAGATTCAGACCTGAGCACATTACACTGCAGTTATTTTGACGATTTCTAAACTGGAGAGAATACGCATAGAGTAATGCTTTTATCTTTGGTTTTCTTTCGGGGTCATTCTGAGGGCGAGCGAGGGAAGGTGAAAAGGGATGACTCATAGATAGGTCTTGTAGTCCCTTGGGCCATAGCCCCCTAAGAAAAACGTGAGGCTTAATTGGAGTCGAAGGGATGTAGTATCAGATGGTTGATGGCAATGACACATCCGATTACTCTACTCTGATTAGCAAATTGCTAAATAGTGGCAAGGTTGGAATAGTTTTGAGAATTAACGATTGGACGCGATCGATTAAATGAGGGAGGAGAAGATATTGGAAATTGGTTGTTAAGGTAATGGCCTCTTTATGTGCAGTGCTTATACAGCAGTTTTACTTATACTGTTTTGATTTGTTTATGAAGGTGACGTCTTAAATTTCTATACGCTTCCAACAGGATTCATGATGGTGTGATAAGGAGAGACATTTAGCATTGATGAAAACTTATTTCATCAAGAACCTCTATTGATGTCAACTTTAACCGTAACAAACCGCATCCCCATAGAGTTACTTTCGTTGGACTATTTTCTTGGCTGGAATAGTATGGCCTGCTAGTGAGGGTGTGAAATTTCAAAAACGTCTCAATTTTATGAATGGCATGATACAACAAAACGGTGGGTTGGGGAGGGGCTTGAAAATTTCCTAACGATAAATATGCGAGGAGTACAATTAGTCGATACTCTGGAGTATTTTATTTGATGGCTCGGCATAAAGTTTTTGCACTTGCTTTTCTGAATTCTCTAACTCAAAACGTGTTCGAGGGTGACAAAATTGTCCGTTTTTACCATTGGTGTTCATTTTTGGCAGCCTAACATCCAAAGGAAGAAGCAAAACGATCACTTACACTTGGATAATCAGAAGCTTTGATAATTGCACCAGTGCATAGCTTGCATTGTCAAGCGAAAGTTGGATTATACTCCTTCGGTTGTTGTGAAAGAATGGCGCTTTATAACACTTTTGGTTAAATATTGTTTGTTTGATTCAAAAACCTTACATTGAGTAGTTACTAACGAAATCTGACTGTATGGTAAACACGTTCATTTTCCCGTTTCAGTGAATGACAACATGCTTGTAGTTTTCAATTTTTAAATAGTCAACGGATACTCGTAAATATTTGTGATAATGTACCATGAAGCAATATGCCAGCAATATGTGACAGGGTAGGAGCTAAATATTCCTTGCTACCAATGTTTAAAGTCAAGAAAGTTTAGGGTTGCTTTTGCTACTCAACTTTGATTTGATGACTATACCTTATACTTTAAATTTTGCGCCATTTGAGACCTTTCGCTCATTTTTTTTGGTCAGACACTTTCTTCTTAAACAGAGTTTTGTTATTTGGGATGCAGAGATGAATTTTGCCTTTATTTAGTATCCAATGAACGAAGAATGCAAAGCCAAATGTGTCACCGTATTGATTGGCATAAAGGACAATGCTAGGCATTCTGAATTTGACATCATAATACAAGACCACCCTCTACTTCTATCAGTATCTGAAGGTGGTACATGCATACCTTGTAAGTGCCAAGCCCATGTATATAAGCGTAGTCGCCAACAGGCAAACAGCTAATAACACAAGTAGACGAATTAGTCTGAGTGATTAAAGCGGGATTCGGGTTTCATGTGGCATCATGAGTGTTTCCTCTCCCATGCCATAAGGAATTATGTTAGCTTTTCGGTATTGGGATGCTTCAAGTCGCTTGAAAGCAAGAAAAGATAATTCGAGATTATTTGAATTGAGGTCAGACGATTTGGTGGCTACAATAGTCAACACTCGGCAGCCGCTTCAGTGGAAAAGAAGCTTTTTAATGTGATAGTAATGATAATGTGCGTAAAATGCGAATCCAGGTAAAGAATCTTTCGACCATTCCTTGTAGTCATGGCGTGAGATTTGCAGTCTGATTTGAAGTTCAGGTAGTAAAAAACAACTTTACTTGTGTTCATTACAGAAGATCATTTTGTCTGTTTCTATTTGACTTCCACATAACTACTCAGAAGGGGATGTATTATGTGTTTGTGAAAGTTAACACTGATATGTGTTTTTTCATGCAATTTCGCGCGAAGGAGGACCTGGTTTGCGTTGAAGCCGCGTTGTTACTGATTATCGTAAATTACGTCATGCATTTGCTATCTGAGTATGAATATTTAAAGACAAATGTTATGTCCAAAACATTGCCGTCATATTTCTAAATTTGGCATGAATTCAAGACGGACTTAATACCTCATTTTGATTTATTCTGCAAGGTTGTTGCACTGCTTCAAATGCTCTAGAGGTGTCGATTGCAATAATTTTTAGTGTGACAAGTATTTACATGCACAAATAAACATAACTTTCCTTACCAAGTGGCCCCTCATGCCTATCAGCCCTAACCATGAAATTAAGTCAGACGAAGGCAGACAATCAAAAAAGGGCCAACAAAGCGTACCACAAAGAATATTTTGGACATAAAGTCTTAACATCGGCAACGAAATCGGTTTAAGAGATCAATAGTGTTTGTCGTCGTAAACACTTGTATCGCACGATTTCATTAGTCTTAGGTTTAAACGATTTTGCATAAGCCTGTCTAAGTTTATAAAGTTGTGTTTAAGTGTAACTTATTGTCTATTTGACAGCTCCGTACAATACGGGCCTGTACACAGTATTCTTCTTGTGCTGTCAATAATGTATTTTAATGAGAAAAATTTCATATTTACACGTGGTTTTTTGGTGACGCCCAAGAGATCGTTATAAAGCGTCAGCAAGAAAGAGAAAAGAAAGAAGGTGACACGAGATAAGGAAAGAAGTATGGTAGACTGAGTTAGAAGAACTTGTGAATGAGGGTAAGTTGTATGAAAAAGAAACAAAACGATGGTAGTAAGTTCTATTTAAGAAAAAAGTTAACGGCATTCTCCTGATTATGACATTCGTATTAATGAAAGTTTGAAAGCTGTAATATCAAGTCGAGAAAGTAGGTAATGTTGTAATGGGTGACAGTAAAAATCGACCTGGCTTTGCTGCTTGGTTTCTGACGTTCAGACTTCATGTTTCTTTGCTATGGCATTTTCTAATCTCAGTTACAATTGAAGAACTTTTGATGATAGGATGGTATTTAGAGTCCTCTTCACAATATTATGCCATTAATCTAGCTGACTTTTCGACACATACTCGCTGTCTATAAAGAAATAAGATTTCTTGGCATGATCATTACTAATGGTGTCATTGTCTTTGTCATGGGTGTGACCATGGTTGAAGTTCAGGATTAGCTAGTAGTCATTATCGCAAGTATAGTAATTATTCTCGTCATAACGTTGATTGTGGGTCATGCTCAAGAGAGTGAACTGTATGATTGTGATGGTTGAGGTTATGGTCTTGGTCGCAGTTATTCTTATTCTCATGATCAAGCTAAGACTGGGTAAGATATGCGTGGAGTTTATAGTTATAGGTTGCAGCTGAGATCGTTATTGGTGTTCCATTCGGATAGCACAAGACAGAGTTTACAATATACATCGCATTAATTCCGGTAACTGTACAATTGCCTGAAACACTAATCCTTTAAGCATAAAGAAAAGGTGGTGTCTGGTAAGAATTATAGTACAAACATAAACACATATCCATATTGGTCACGCTATTCCTTTTCCTGTGTATATAAAATGGTTTTAGCGAGTGAAGTATTGCCTTCACAATTAAATTTGTTTGTAATTAACATTCGTTGTGTCTTCCTCTTGGTCTTAGGAACTAAATATCTGTTCGTAGTACCACGTGTATGAAACTAGATCTATTTTCTCCTGTGGTTGCTTATATTCTCGCCTACTTCAATTGCTAACGGCAAGACATTTAAAAGTCGCTTTTACTTTGCAAATTTTGTTGCTACACGGGATTAAAAAGCCTGCCCAGCTGACCAATCATCCCAATGACCTCCACGATTTGGATTTATTGAGCACATTTGTATGATAAGTAAGGACGGAGTTCAGTGACAGGTGTATTAAGAAAAAAATTACGCTATTTTCAGACATCGATATACGTAAAAAGAATTTTAAATTTTGGGCTAATCAGCTTTTGCCTGATTGTCGGAAAGGAAGAGCACACATGCACATAATTAGAGTAACCGTTTTAATAACACATTTTGCACTTCAGCCATCTTGCTCGGGAAAGTAAACTATGTCGCTATGTACAGTAACACTAATTACTATAAAAAGCATTACCCTAGCAAGAAAACAACTAATGCGATGTCGAATTCGCTATACTATAAATTCTTGGTACTATTTAAGAATGTGAAGTAACGACTACTTTTGATTATCAATAACGTTTTACGACCATGGCTTAGCGGGGCAGTATAAACTGGACTTACACCTGTGCTATTAAGTATAATCTCTCACGGAAAAGTATAATAAACGAAAGTTTAAAAACAAGCAGAAACAGGTAACAAACGAACTGAAAAAGATTGGCAATCGAACATGAGCCATTTTGAAACATGCGTGATTGAAATAAGGCTCTTGGAAAATGTCTCATCTTGAAATAGAGGTTGTGGACCAAAGCTTATCGGCTAACTCCGGTTACATTACGCCAGAAGTGTTTGCAAGAATTAACGCTGATATCTTTGCATCGGATATCTCTTATCGGAGAACTAAATCACCGTTATCTGTTACAAAAATCACATTGTATTGATACTAATGTAAATGATGCCTGAGTGATCCTCTTACCTTCACTATTTACTACTTCCAGCTAATGAGATGACTAGCAGATAGATCCAAAAAGAAGATGGACTGAGTCATCAACTTATGCTCCTCAAGTAACCACGAAATGCAAAGATGATGTCTTATTTTATATTTACCGAGAAAGATTGAATTGTTTGGTTTGTGAAATTGTTTCTACTTACAGTACACTAGAAATAACACTGCAAATTTATTTCTCTTATATTGCTTACCGTGCTTTGGGGAGCTCGTCTTAAAAAGTTGTTATGGTCTCAAGCCTAATATTTCTTCGCTTTTTATACTGTTTTTGTAGGAAACGGAGATTACTTTCCTTAGATTTCTGTGTAACGTAAAATCGTATTCCATTCGGTCATGCAGATCATCCTCTGCCGCTACCCTTTGTGGTAGTATTTGTCGCCCACCTAGTTTTTAATCCCCAGCTTGATACTTATTAAGAAATAGTTAAGCGGGGTTTATTTAACGGCAGCTGTATTTCCGTACACTTTTCGTGAGAAAAAAGACTCAGGCAAAGTAATCTTTAGGTAAACAATGTTGCTACTTGTTGTTGGATAAACCCGCTGGGAAAATGAAGCCGTAAACTAAAATAAAGGCTGCCCTTACTTAAATGTGAACGTTGAGTTACCTGAGAATGCGGGAAAGCGGAAAAGAAAACATATCCAACGGCAATACGTCTCTCATAACGGCCTCTATTGTGTTGCTGCATTGAGACGTTTCTGCATTGGCACTCCATCCTGATTGGCGGATTAACGTGAGAGTGGAATAAGACGGAATAAGCTTGCGTGGGTAGGAAGGTAACAAAAAGAAAAACCATGATAAACACTAGTACATGACTCTAGGAATCTCTGTGGGGGTGGCCCGTACGCATGTTGTGATTACTATGACAAGTGAAACGACAGATTTAATGTAGATTTTTAAGTATCAAAGAAATTAAAACAACTGTCACTAAGTACAATAACTGAGTGCCGTGGAGTTGGTAAGTAACCTGTTATTTGTAACTTTAACACCCTGTTAAAAAGAAATCGACCCACCCTCAAATTTTTGACTCGCAAGACGTTATTGAAGCGATGGAATAAATGTAGAAAGTATACAAGTCATATGTATATGCACCTGTAAGAACCTGCAAGAACAGAGACTAAGCATAATAACCAAATTAAGAATAGATGGACAGAAAATGTATGAACGCACAACGACCAATAGTGAAGGAGAACGTGCACAAGAATGAACAAAAATAAGTGAACTGAAAAAATAATGGAAAACCCATCTGAGATGGTGTTAATTGAATTCAAGGTCTCTATTAGGTCCGTGAAGGTTTCCCAAATGAAGTCGTTTCTTGGTTATGAGTCTATGGTTGTAGTCTTTAGTTTTGTAACGGACGACAGCGCATTTGAAATTGGTGATGAAATCGTGGTTGTTTGTCGACTTAAGATGCTACAGGTGTATTACGGTGTTGGCGTATGTCTCCTAGGTACCTATTCATGGACGCATTTCGTGTAAGCTATGTACTAACGACACATCAAGTGTACCTAATGAAGTACATTAACTTCATCGTTAGTTGTGGTGAGTCTATGCAGCGCCCTTGAGTCCGATAAAGTGTAAGTACATGGATACGGTTTACTACTTGGTCTGACATGGGTGTGTGTCAGGTAGTATTCTGGTGATGTAATGCTGTTCTTAAACAATGCTCTCTTTGCACAGTGTGCGCCTGGAACAATAGTCTAAGACAAATGTGTTGTTACATGATGCTCTCGTAAAACATTGGACTCTATAGACAATGCCGTCAAAAGCAATGCTGTTAATTGGTAATGCTGTTCTTAGACAATTCTCTCGTTACTCAAGGTGCTCCCAGAATAATGATCTCTTGACACAACAAATGCACTCCTAAAACAGTGAGCGTGATTTACAATGCTGCAATGGAAAATGCTGGCGCAAGGCAATGTTTAGACCTAATGCACAATGGTTATAGAACAATGCCTTTGATACACAATCCATGTCATAGCAATGTTCTTGGCAGTTTTTTCATCGAATAGTGCTCAAATAAATCAGTGGTTTTGATATATGGTCCTTTCCCTTGATAATGTTCTTGATCGACATTGTTTCTGTCATTAAAAGATACGGTCGATAAACAGTGCTCTTTATTCTCAGATACTGTTGAATTATTGATCTTTCGGCTCGTGTTCTTTCTTAAGAAGATGTTCTTGAAAAAACATGGAATAAATGATTTCTTTCGACATCGCCACATTGTTGTCATCGAATGTGAGACATTCGGAAACTTTGTCCAGTCCTGCAAGGATTTTTACTATGCTAGATTCAGTTTTGCCATTATTCTGCTCTGACGAGAGACCCTCTAATTAAACTACCTTTTATTTGATCACCTTATCTGTGCATTCAATTCGTGCTTGTTTCCAGTCTATGGACTCAGTGGTAGTTGTGTGTTGAAAATTATTTAAGCCGGGATATTCGAGTGCTGAGAATTCTTTAACTCCCACCCCATCTGACATCAAATCGTTGTCATTTTTGTGTACCTCGCATTTTTCAAACCACCGATTCGCTGTTGAGGCTAAGATATCTTTTCAAACACGTTGCATCCACCTGATAGCTATTAAAAGATCTACATCTTTGACTTTGCCTGGATTAGGAATATTTTTGTCAAATGAGATAGCACATATATAAGAGATGGTTTCCGATACTTAACTTTAAAGCTGTGATGATTCCAGCACCTATATATTGCAATCGTATTGTTGGGGAGGAACAAAATTTTGTTATATGAAAACGAGTCTTTCTCTATGTTGCAATCTTAAGAAACAAGACAAGCTTTCAGTTTTCCAAAATTTAATTAAAGGAGCGTTGCTTGTTGTGATCAGCGAGGAGCAAGTCTAGAGCAAGCCATTTTCATTTCTTCGTATGTTTTATGCTACTTTACCCTCTCTTATTTTAAGGCACGATTACGAAACAGTACATGAACAACATAGCAGAGAAACCTTTGGGAAAGTAGTTACATTTCCATTTAGCATCTCACTCAATAAAAATCTCGATTATCAGAAACTCCTGTTACTGCTGTCCATTTTAGAGGGCGCTGTTTGTGGAAGAAGATGCATTTCGTTCCTGAAATAGGTGTGCGCTTTATAGGGAGTCTATTATGGGAGTTGAAAGCGGCAAATGATACGTTCCTTTGCATACTGTCCACTTTATGGAGATGACTAGTTTCTTGGATGACCGCTTTGTAGAGAATTCATGCTAGTCTATGTCTAATCTATGCCATTTTTGTCGAGGAAATACTGATAACCTATACTAACGTACATGCTATTTTTCAACTGACAAGTGAACGTTTTAGGGATCAAAATTAGCAACCTTTTTATTCACCGGTGATTTTTCTAATCAAATTTCTAGGCCTCGAAATTTCTACCGATTTAGTACTCGTAGTGTACATTGTTATCCTTTTGTCTCCAAAATTTCACATAGCCCTCAAAGGTCTATTTCCATCAGTTAACACCAAGTAGAGACTAGTATTTTGATCCATGATATGTTGTCCAGACTCGGTGCTGTCAAAGTTTGGATAGCAAGTTCCTGTTTAACTTAGCGATTGGAGAGTGATACTGTTGACAAAATCATCTTACCCATTGATCGGTTCATATAATCTAATGTCCTTCATTTGATTTAAAACCATGTATTCAATCGAAAATACAGTGCTTACATCGGTTATTGAGTTACCTTAAAAGTTTACGTAGTGCAAGCTCCCAATCTCAAGCGTAACCTGTCTTAACCATGTTGGCTCGGAAAACAAACCATTCCGTCCATATAACCGAGCTGAGCATTTGAAACCAGCTGATAGGCGCATCAAATACGTGGCAGATGACGAGTGCCTATATAAGTGAGTAACAACCGTGTTTTTAGTATCTGTGCTCAAATTTTGCTTTTAAATTCGAAATTGTCGTTATAAAATTGGTCATTTATAAATCATACATGGTAGTTTACAACTTGGACTGTAAATTCTTAAGACGCCTTTCGTCACCGCACAAAGTTTCAGGAGTCTTTCAGAAGCTGTATTGATAATCTGACCTTCGATCTCATTCGGTGGACATGAAACTGCTTTATGTTTTTAGCCGTTTTCGCGTTTCTTTCACGATCGGTTTTCGTTCGGCCCTGCTTTGGTGTAAACTTATGTTTTATTTTATCTTATCTAAGACATTTATACGCCAGTTGTGCCTTTCCCTCTCATTAGCATTATTTGCCTCTCTTTTTGGCCATTTCGTTTGTTAACAATTCTCGTTAACATTTCGTAAATCTGCACTTCAATTAGTTTAAAGGAAATGACACTCGCCTGTTTTAGTGTTCTGAAGTTATTAATTGTACGAATATTAATCAAAATTCTTATCTATAATTTATTACGAAGAGCTGACTTTGGTTCTGTTACTCTGAACATTTTTTATGGAGATAGGTTTAGTCGGTTGTGTTTTACTAAAGTCTCATTACGATAGGTAGTAGCTGTTGGATTTTCTTTAAATCGCCGGATCTACTCTATGCTGGAGTAACCATGACGCTTTTTTGCTAACCTGTAAGCAAGAGGTTTTGATCATTAGTTTGGGATCAAGGAGCCTTTACAGGTTCTGATCAACGTCTTATATTCTACTTTCCATTTTTATTTCAACTGATGGGAGTTAAGGCCGTCGCAGGTTTTTGAAATGTCGTTTATTTTGCTGATATTTGCCGTCGACTCTTGAGGCCGAACCAATATCCTGTCTTGTTCTTAAGGATGTTATTTGTTTTGCAAAAGTCAAAGGCAGCTGTTTTTAGGAGCACAGTAGTGTATTTGCCTCTTTAATTGCTTGCCGATTAAACGAGGACACAAAAAATTATGAATGTTGGAACATTTCGATACTTGAGTCTCTGTTTAGTTTACAACCTGAGAAATTTATAAGTTTATATTTGCAATGTCGAAGACATCATTGATGTACTTTGTGTATTTTCAGTCAACCAGAGTATATTGA
The DNA here is from genome assembly GCA_024741275.1 of Chironex yamaguchii. Classification (NCBI taxonomy): domain Eukaryota; kingdom Metazoa; phylum Cnidaria; class Cubozoa; order Chirodropida; family Chirodropidae; genus Chironex; species Chironex yamaguchii. The sequence goes on along the minus strand of JANTCA010028081.1, from coordinate 9,223 downwards.
ATACAGGGAGTCTCGTGGATTAACGTGGATTAATTGCCTGAGAACAAGTTATTGTTTTGTTAAGATTGTACAATGTGTCTCAGTTTATAGTTTATTTACTTTGAATCAATCTTTTGATGTTATATATTTCGTATTGAAGTTGATTTCTTTGCTTAGTTGAACGATTTTCTCATCACTAAGTAATTAAGTCGAACCCAGATACGCTGATCGTAACGTATTAACCGCCTCATTGCCTTTGGATGGTTGACAAATCGATTTTTCATATGGAAAAAGGAAGCTCAAGAATTTATTTGTACGATAGTGCAATGAACTATCTCTGTGTTGGGTTCAAGTCAAAAGTTGGAAATTTAACCTATTGGTTGATATTTCTTGAGCCTTCTAAAAACACACTCGGGTATTTTACTCGAAATGCATATGCAAGTGATTGTCAGTCATCAGACGAGGAGGAGGTAAGTTTCTGTGATAGTCTTGGTAGTACAAAATGCCATTATAACAAACCATGAAATTTTAGCAAGCTACATTCTCTATGCTCATCAATCGCTGGTGACTGATTCTGGGCGTGAACAAAAGTTCAAGTTATTTTAAATATGCAATTGTTAATGAAGCATATTTCATATGCTTCATTTGCATTTCATTAAAAACTAAATAGCATAGTTTGATATGTAGTTGGTAAATTCTCTAAGATGACACTTAGGACTATCAATCATTCGTTTCTGTACAAGGCCTTGTTCAGTATGTGAAACCGTGTATTGTATTGGGTATATTGCATGGTTCAAGTTTCTATTAGTTGTTTGCTAGAATTTACTAATACTTAAGTAAGCCATTACATTTTAAAATTTACAACATGCCTTTTGGTTATATATGGCACTAGTCTAACTTGTAATATGTATTTAAGTCGCACAATATAATATACTAAACTCTGATGTCCTCACTTAATAATTGCCCCCATCCCCCCTTTTTTACTTTACCCTAAACGTACAGCTATCTTCGAGTTACTGTGCTATGTAAGCATTGAGAGGCCCTTTTGTTATTTCTTGAGTTTTGTTGGACAAAAATCCTACTTTCTGACTGTTGTACGTAAGTACCAGTTTGTCCCATCAGTTGTCTTCTTTCGTGAATTGCTGCTAAACACATCGTTTCCCTTTTACTTTGTGATAGACAAATTACAGCTTTTAAGCTGAAAAGTTAATCTATTATATGCTCAAGAATACAACTTATAACAAAATTTGTCTGTAACAAACAATATTTTGTCGACTGTCATTACCTTTTCTCTACTTTCATCGCCGCTTTTCTGTTCAGTGACAAAACATATCACTATGTGACGTTTCCTCTTCGAAACTAGCCCCGCTTTTTAAAGATCAGTTGGTCATGCCCAATGTTTTGATGACAGCAGCAGTCTCAACCAGGAATTATTTTAAATAAGGAGTTACAAACGTCGCCGGATCTTCTCTCTTTAAAAGATTTGTGAAACTTAGCGAAAAACTTAAGTATTCATTTTAAATATTTCTATCTTAGTATGGGATAAGAGGGTTTTTCCGACAAAGACCTTTTTGAAGCAGACGTTTCCTCTTTATTTAATGGCCTTGTATCGAAACTTGTAAAACTTTTCTTTACACCCAGCCCCGTGCTGCCGATTACATGTTTGCATTTTTTGAAAGAAAGGAGCCTTATGTTGTTAAAACTGCTCTCGTTTATTTACATGTCCTTTATTTTAAAGTTGTCAATACCAAAAATATCGAAATGCTAGAAGCCTTTCAATTTTCAAGTCCGTGGATGGTAACTTAAAACGGAGAGCAAATTACAACCGCAATGATAAAATACATCCTTATGTTTATGTGGTTGTTAAAATTACAAGCGTCTGTGGAGAAATGTTATTATGTTATCTAGGACAAGTTATTAATGTCGTCCTACATTGCATCAACTTTGAATATATAAAGTAACACCCAGAATATCTGAAGTACCAACAGCATTGTTGCAACTCTTGGACGAATCTTGGGGCACATGTGACGGTTGAATCCACTTTGGATCCAACCGAATTATTGGAATCTTGTATCACAAGGATTACTCAGAGCGTTTCAACCTAAGGACATAAACATACTGTTAGATCGTTTTTGAGGTGCATACAACATTTGATACACGTTTGATCATCTACAAAACACTTCAACAAGTTTTCAAATCTTGCACAACAAAAAGGAACTTGCGACGTCTGACCAGAACAGACGAAAATAGCGAGTTTTGAACTAATCTTGACGTACACTCTTGGATTCACCTTAAGATGTGTGTAATACATAAATATATTGAAGAATACAACTCCGGAACTACCAAAAGATTCATATAGAGGGAAGCCAACTGAAGGGTAACGATGACATTTAAATCAAATATATGAAATAAAAATAAGTCAAACACAAAACAATAACGAAACGAGCTAATTTAGGTACAATATAGTCGAATATTGATTATCAAACACATTACAACAGATTTCCATTGAATGACAAATGCACCCTTGGTTTATCAATCGTATATAAATCTGAGGTCTGTTTGTCGTGAACCGCAATAGATGTTCACAAGAATAACTAGTTTAGTCTAACAAATATATTTATATTCTTCCGGGGTGATCCTCAGACAACGCCGACTTAGTTATACTTACGACTAGGAAAACTAGATTTAACAACTTATTGATTGGAGTGTTTGTCGATAGGGGAAGTGCGTGTTCAGTGCTCTCCTGTATGCTGGTTCACAATTAAGACAAACCTGGAACTTTATTTTGATTTTTTATGTTAAATTTAATCCCTGTAATCAAATGTCAAAGGGGGTTAAGACTATTTTTGTCGTGGTATCCAAATAACTGTTGCGTAAACCAGGGATACTTATATTTATATGGCAGTTATTTTTCTCACACTTCTCTGTCATCTGTTGTGACACTGCCCTTTCTCCGGATGGAAACTGTGTCATTTTTTACATTTACAGTAAAGAACAGGTTTTTACCATCTTTTTTTTATGTCCGGTGATAAGCCTATTCTTGAATCAGCCTTCCCCATATGTTTTTGTTTCTGTTTTATCTTTACTGATAACGTACAGTCTGCTCTTTTGTGAGTTAAACTACTTAGATCAAAACTAGATAATGAAAGGAAGCATGTTCAAAGGAGTTGACATTTTTATATGATGAATTGCTCGTAGTGCTGCATTTGTTTCTTGAGGCGTACGAATGCTGCTACCAGTGCTCTTGCTTCTTTCCTCAGGGATCAGGAACCTTCGCATGATTTTGTATGGCGTGAAAATTAAGAATTCTATGGCGTTTGATGGTCAAAAATTATTTATTGCGTTACTTTTTGCTACTTTAAACAAAATGGGATTACCGTAGGCGAGAATCATTGTAACTTTCTCCAAAGTTTGTTACTCGCCGCTCAGTTTAAACTACCTGCTCCTTTGCTTGGCCTAAGATTTTCAACAACGTTCTCCAACAGTTTTAAACAGCAGCTGCACAATAACTCGGAACATTTGTTTGTCGTGGAAATATTTTGCAAACCTGCGGAGGATCAGAGTTTGGTTTATGTTATGTTGAAGCTTGCAATGTACAATTCGGTTTTCCTGGAACGTTGCAGATAAAAGGTTCAAGCTTTTCTAAAGCGATAATTAAACAGGATATTTTATGTGTTTGACGGTGACCGTCACTAATAGAAAAGCTAAGCGCCTCCATATTGTTTTTTATTCTCTGTTCTATATCAATAGATTTGTTTAATTTGAATCAAAAGAAAACCGTTCCAGGATTATTGATAGCAGACGATTCTAAATTGATTGTTGCATGTTCTTCATATCTGGCATTGACCATCTTTTAAATTTTGGTCTCCGTAAGTGAAAGTTATGCGGAGGAATTTGGTTAACTGCCCCTTTGTAGAACAAAACGAACCATCGGCGAATTTTAGATGTAAAAGATCATGGGACACTGAAGTGTATACTGTAGCTGTGAGACGACGTTTCGTAGTAACAGTCGACTAGTCTCAAAAGCCATGCTTATAAGGTAGTGCAAGGCAAAGGTTTTTAGTGAATTAACTATTTTTATCCGCTCTAGTCTTGAAAAATACTACAACAAACAAATTCAGCTCCAAATTAGCTACCAACCTGATGTAATAAGTTGACAGGCGCATGAAGCCAATTAGAGATAACCTTAGTGACTCCACATATTTTCATTTACACCAGCTCACATTCCATTACCGAGTTGTTGACTCACTAACTCACATTCAATCGACTACTTTCCCTCACTCACTCAACCACGTTCCCTCACTCACTCAACCACTTTCCCTCACTCACTCAACCACTTTCCCGCACTCACTCAACCACTTTCCCTCACTCACTCAACCACTTTCCCTCACTCACTCAACCACTTTCCCTCACTCTCTCAACCACTTTCCCTCACTCACTCAACCACTTTCCCTCACTCACTCAACCACTTTCCCTCACTCACTCAACCACTTTCCCTCACTCACTCAACCACTT
>JANTCA010028070.1:0-14226 GCA_024741275.1 Chironex yamaguchii | reverse complement strand
TAGAATGTTTTGCTCTACAATATGAATAAAGTAGAACATAGAATGCTTTGCTCCACAATATGAATATAGAAGAACATGGAATGCTTTGCTCTACAATATGAATATAGTAGAACATAGAATGCTTTGCTCTACAATAAGAATATAGTAGAACATAGAATGCTTTGCTCTACAATATGAATAAAGTAGAACATAGAATGTTTTGCTCTACAATATGAATAAAGTAGAACATAGAATGCTTTGCTCCACAATATGAATATAGAAGAACATAGAATGCTTTGCTCCACAATATGAATATAGAAGAACATAGAATGCTTTGCTCAACAATATGAATATAGTAGAACATAGAATGCTTTGATGAACATAGAATGCTTTGATCTAAAATAGAAATATAGTAGAACATAGAATGCTTTGATTAACATAGAGTGCTTTGATCTACATCTACAACTAAAGGATTAGTAGGAGAGTGCTTAATTCCTAACCAAGCATTATTTTGCCATTTAGCATTGCTATTGAGATTTAAAAAGGAAGGAGGGATTTTACAGCAGGTAGTACCTTTAACTTGTTTGTCAGTAGATTAAAATCGACAGTCACCCACCCCTCTCGCCCACCGACCTACGTCTCATACAATATATGTGTTATAATATCACTAAACCTTTTACAAATACTCTTTTCCTGGGTCAACCCAGACTTCCGAAGTAAACAAAATCTATTGTTTAAGAAAACAGATGTGAATATGGACGAAAACGATTAAAATTCAATTTCCGTTATTCGTCCAGAAACGTGTGTGAGAGGAAAGAAGAAATACGTAAACGGAAAGTTTACAAATTAAAACTTTGAAAAAAAAAGGAATTAATTTTCTACTTTTGTTGCAAGAAAACATTGACGTTTTAAACGTCCGTAGCCATAGCAACAATAAGCAATATAACCAGAGCAATTCTTGCATAAGCACTCGAGAAGATTACAGTTTAAATAAAAATACTGTAGTGTTATTCAGAGTCTAGATAGAAAGCTTAAGACTTATACTTGAAGGTAAGTAAAAGAGTTTTCGGTACTGATCACTTTAGATTATAAATATTCAATTCAAATTATATTTCACTGATTAGCTCAGTAATGATTTATTTTCAATTCAAAGCTTGCTTCTCATGTCTCTTGTATAACTTTTCTGATTTTTAGCTAAATGCCAACTAATCAATGCAAACAAGTGGACAATGACGTCGGTATATTTGTGAACACGAACAAATTTTACTGGAGTAAGTAAAAAAATCACGTTGTCAACAAATTCAATAAAAAGAGGCAGACTCTACTAAAATATTTGCAGGGCTAAAAATATTTTTGTAATACTGGCGACCAGTTAAGCATTTGAAAAATCGTTTTGTGGTACAAAACCTGAAAATCGGCTTGAAAGTATGCGACATTGAACTAAAAACATACGTAAAAACGTTTTCGTGTGACACCCTTTAGAGCATGGATCGACAAAAAGTATAGATATATGGCAACATTTTTATAGTTTCTATCCATGTTTCTTATAAAAAGATTGCCATATTTCAATACTTTCCTTCTAGCTACGCTGCAAGTCTGATTCCAGACCAGATCTGAATGTAAATAAGGATTATTTCAATAAAAATTTATCTGTATAAAGTTTGTACTGTTGTCACTCGATGTTTTTAAGAGTCAAGACAAGTCTGGATAGGTTAATGCTCCAAGAGATTTCGCAGATTATAGCATGATATATAATAATGTTATTTTGTCAATTCTTGTAGAATTTGATCTTTTAAAGTATAATTTTTATTTGTTTTATTTTGAATCAGATCAGCTTAAATCAAGATCAAGAAATATTATACAAGAATGAAAGGTGCAATGGTTTGCTTGCTGTTTGCAGTGATGCTGGTTGTGACTGAGGCAGCCCCTCGCAAAAAGCACATACATCAACTCAAACGACATGTAAAGAAACATGAAGTAAGTATGCAAAGCATAAATTCCAAACCGCATAATTCTCAGTGGACGTATTAAATATCTACTTTTGTTTTTTTCTTAAACTTTCCATTCTTATTCTTTTTAGTTATATAACTCTTATTGGTGGCTGTATATCGTTCTTGCAGTGCACACAATCTTGCAGTTCGAGAAAAGCAAAGGTAGAAAGTCCGATATTTCTGCAGTATCATATACAAGTCTACAGGGTGGTCATGTGTTAAGTACAGACGTAAAGGTGTGATTATGACCACCCGGGCCACAAAACTGCAAATCTATAGTGTTCGGTTAGGATGACCACGCCTTCGGGGATCATCAGATATCCGTAAAGCACACCTGTAGCTGTATCCCTGTGTCTCATCGCAAGGCTTACTTGCTGTTTTTGTATAATTTTTCCATAATGTTTGTCATCGATGATTATAAATCAAATTGGTAGCATTTTTGCATAGACTAAATTTCCATGCATTTTACATTACCCAAAGAGCCCTGAAACATAGGTTGTGCGTAGCTTCCCTGCAACATACAACAGCATTTTGTTTCTTATATATCACTTAGGACCCGGGAAAATATTGAAAGTTTGGGAAAAAAAGAGAACAAAAGATGAAAACAAACAGAATAGAAAACAAATGGTTGCAAGTTAACTTTGTAGAAGACATGTAACTTTTTTTGGAATTGGTGAAATGGAAATTTGATGTTAGACTTCGCTAATTCAAAAATGCTCAAACAGTTTCGCTTCTTTAAGCAAACTGTTAGTCGGATAAGTAAATGTCCAAGAGCCCAGTTACATTTAAGATTATTCCTTATTGTTTTACGAGAACAACACAAAAGACAGACGTTATTTCAGCAGACTTTTTAAACTTTAGACTTGGGATGGACGTCTTTGGATGTCAAACATGCATCCTCCCTTAGCATTCTAAAAACGTAGGCTGAAGAGCAGTTTGCTTCTCTCCGTCTAGTCCTTTTATTTATCTCATTTTGTATTTTAAAAAACATTGTTAAATTTTACTAATATAAAATATTGCAAAACTACTTACAGAGCCCCCTGAAAAGCAGTCCTTTGGACTGACCGAGTTACCGTTCTAAATAAATGGAAAGAAAATGAAATAGACAAACACTGTTAGTTGTAACGTATTAAAAGGAGCCAAGTTTTTAAATACAACGACAGTTATTGAAGGTTTACGTATGTTGATAAATTAATCGCAAATAAACTTACTTCCTAGACTTCGTAGGATGAAAACGTATTAATGGATCAATCTCTTCTTCAAAAATGTGATAAAAATACAAATATCATATTTAAGTGCCAAACTGACGAGCATCAAGGCTAGAAAATTGACAAGAAAAAACTGTAGTTGCCATAACCAAACATAAATCCTGCAATTTCTAAATTATCCGAAAGTCACATCTCTGGTAAAATATGATTAGGACGATTTTCTTATGACAGTGAAAAGCTCAAATCGTAATTATTTTTTAGCATCAAATCGGGAATTATATTTGTGATTGTATGATTTTTGACCGGCATCTCACTCTCTACCAGAAGCAATGGTTCACATTTCACGAGATCCGACTTCTCTTGGTGATGTAATAAGAAATAGTTACGTCCGCTGCTCCGTTATTGACTGAAAATACAGTTGAACACAACACTTCTCTATAGGGCCAGTTAATGGTCAAGTAGCCAGTATATATATTTTTTGTGTTTGTAAACGTTATCACTATGTTAAATAATATATATCATGTTATACCATGCAAGTTATTATCATAAACGATAGAAGGTACAAGCATTATGTATTATGAAGTTTTCATTACCAAATACGTGATCCAGAATCCAAGATTTTATTCGGACCATATCCCAAAATTGATCATTTGTTCCTGATTGCAGGTCGGACAATTCCTGAAAATTTCGCAAAATCCATGAGCATGTTGTTTGGTTATCTTGGTAACGAACAGACAGACAAAAAAACAGACAGACAGACCGAGATACAGACAGAAAATCAAACAGATAGTCCAACAGACAGACAGACAGAGAGACAAACATAAAGTCCTGACATAAACATAACCTCCTAGCGGAGGTAATCAGGACATCATTTCTACAAATAGTATTAAAGAAGAAACCATTTGCTTCGCATAATCACAAAATCACACAAATTGCCAATTGTGCTCTCTTCCAGAAATTGCAAGTATTAAAAAAACCTCACATCAGACAGAAACGACATTTGGCACCACCGTGGAGGACTTTTTTATCATTATCACCACTGTGCTTCTCACATTGGCACAAAGACCGTTTTACCACCCAATTTCTTGGTACCCTAGCAACCTGTTGAAAATTAGATTAAAACACATTTACGACTCACTACTTCTTTTCTCTTTACAGAGCTTTTCCAGAAGTTTCGAATTGTTCCCGTATGTTGTGCATCGTCTTCATCGGAGAACGTGGTGCCCGCCATTGAAATGCAATGTAAATGCAGATTGTGTCAACCATGGACTCTGTAATGAATGTTTGCCTTACAAAAGCATCAAATTATGCCTCCGCAGTAAAGGACCACCAACAAAAAAGTAAAAAAAAGGACACTGTGTTTGGTACTATAAATGATATCAAACACATTTTTATCAATATTTTTATACCTACATAAAATTGTCATTAAGTGCAGTTAGCAAAGAACTCAGTTACGTCAAATGCTATAACGACGATTTGGCTGTAAAGCTATGAATATGAAAGTCCATTTGAGTTGGTATTTCGTAAAATAAATCTAACTCTGTAACTGGCATCTGAAGGGGCAACAATTTTGTATTTTAACAGATCAATTGCATATCAGTAGCAGGTCACAAAGTATATCTCCTTTTACTCTTTTCAGCTAGTGAACCTATTAATGACGTTGTTATGGTCAAACAATCCGCAAACTCCTTTTTCCTGGCAGCGTTTATGTAATGGGTAAATGCTAGAAATTTGAAACAAGCTATCCATTCTAGTGGACATAAAGGCATCCTCGACGTTTTTGCTTAAATTCTCTGATCAAGATCGTTTCATAGTCTAGAAACATTCGGAGAGAGCAAAAATCCGCCTATAAACTATAAAGGAGCTTACCGGAACCCCCTCCCCCCTAAGTTCCAGTTATCAGGTACATGCCCTAATGAAACCCTGTTGTGTATATAAGCCCAACATTCCTTAGTGTCAGATGATAAAGTATCCTTCATGAAATTCTTGTCCCATGACTTGAATCACATTAAAACGAAAAAGCTAATCAGTTGTTGCTTGTAACATGTCAAACATTCTCTGAAAATGTTATCAAAGTAGTTTATTACGACTTTTACTTGTTGATATTGCTATCAGTAGAACAAAATAATGCCGTCGAAAACAAAACCTCTACCTCGCCTTAAAAATACGAAGTTTATTACTTCATGTATTTAGTAAACTGAATCATTTAGCAAATCTTACATCGAAATTATTGCAAATGTAATCCGAGAAATATTCATGATAAACCTGAATGCTACACAAAATCTGTTAGTGTGTGTCACGAAAAAGTACAACGGCGGGAGACTTCCACCATCGAAAATGCAAGTTAAGAGTCAATACTATTTTGAGACAGACGCCACTATAAATGCATATTTTTAGAAAGATTTGAAAGCCAGATCTAGTTTCTTTGGTGTTTTTACTACAGTTAATTACAAATTTTGTACCTGTTTAAGTACGTTTTATGTAGTTCAGTTCTTAAGGTATGCTCGGATCCTTCGCTCGATATTTTTATATACGATGATAGAGACAAAAATACATTGCTGCTATGTTCGTGAGTTGTATAAGATCAAATGCTCCTATGACCACTGTTTTGCCACGACTGGATCGGGTCATTTAAGAAAATCAAATTTAGTTCAAATTCGGCGTCTTGGTAGCGTATTTGGGGATTATCTTGCTATATAATGAATTTTTAGGGCTTGAGACGATGTAAACTCGATACTATTGTTCCCAAAAGTTTTATCAAGTCTATATCCTAACTTTTAAATTCTTGCCTTGACTGACGCAATGAGGAGAGCAAAAAACCCGAATGGATTGTATGTATTTTGAAAACATGACAACAAAGTGATGGCGTTTAAGGATAAGGAAGTATCATAAAAGAAAGGCAATATCTACTAAATGAACCAAGTTTAACTTAAATACTTCATCGTTAGATGATCTTACTTGACTCAACAACAAACATTTGCAATTATTCTTGGTTCAAAGGATATATTGTTTTTTCACTTTGTTTTGCTATGATCACTGTATACCATATTTATAATATGACTGTCTTCCAATCATATCGTGTTTTCTGAATGCGACACGGAACATTGATAGACCTATGAAATACAAACGTCATGAACAGTTAGAACGGAACTAAATTAATACCAACAGACATAATGAAATGGTATTCCTCCATGATTTTCATGGCCAGAAACAAGGAAGGAAGCAGAACTAAAGCGACACGGGAACAGAAATCCGCAGGAGGCAGCTGCCATGGGATACGAGGAGAATCAATATTGAATTATCACTTCATTATTCATGCATTCGAAGAGAAAATACAATTTGTAATCAGCAAACACCATATATTTAACATCAGAGTTTTAAGACAATATTTTATCCCCTTAATACTTTTGTCCCAAGCTCAACAGCCAAAGAAGTTTGCTTTCGCGAAAAGATGGGTAATGAAGTTAATTTTTCATATTAGGAATTAGTGTGAACATATGAGACACACAAATGTAGTGCCATGAAGTTGGAATTGGACTAAAAAATTATTAAAAATTTGTAGTTTAACCTCCCGTTTGTACAAGATAATGCTCCAGCCTCGAATTTTTTACTTTTATGGCCTTACTAATATGCCAAAAAGAAAGAAATAAAAAATACACAACAAAAGCTACACAAAACAAAACGAAAACCTGCAACAACAGAGCTTTTCTCCTCGATGAATTGTATGCTAGTTAGTTTCATGAAGATCTCATTACCAAGTATAGTACGGGCTTATCCATCACTAGCACTATGAACGTTTCATTACCAAGACTGTGATCCAGAATCCACGCTTTCATTCAGATTATCTCCCAAAATGAATTATTTGCTCCTTATCCAAGATAGGACACATGAAAATTTCGTTACAATCCGTCAATATGTTTTATATCTATCTTCCTAACGAACAGACTCACTAACAGACAGATGGACATACAAACAAACTCCGACACATACATAACCTCTTGGCGAAGTTAACTATTTTCAACCTTTATTCATCGATATTGAATCATAAAGAGTGATAATGCCAATCTTGTACCAAAATATAGAGTAGAACGTCGTAGGTGTAATTGCTATCTAAGTTAAAGTCGAGGTAAACGTAAAACCTCCTTTCATGATCCATTTGGCCATTATCTCGCTATTCAAGGGTGACAAACAAGTGCCATTCTATGCTAATACCATAATAGGCAGCAAAAGTCAGTTCCTTTATCGCTCCTGATAAGTTTGCTTACTTGTAGACTTCGTGTGTACCGTGTGCAGAAAAAGCCGAAAGCACTGCTACGTATTGTCCTATATATGTCTTGGAATTGTTTATTGCATTCAGAAAGAAATTTTTGTTAATGTAAATTCAAGATTGACAGAGAAAGAAACCTTTGACTCACGTGCGAAGTATAACATTGATATGTAACTACCGCTAAAAGTTTCAAAATAAAGGAAGAGAAAGTGAAACTTTGACTGTTCATTGACTATTTGAAGAGAGTTTAACACCAATAATCTAACGAAGCACGCTTTCCAGTGTGTCCAGGACGTCTTTCTTTTATTATAAGTGAATCGTAATGGTGTAATGCCATGGAACTAATAAAACATAAAAAATTCCTGCTTAAACTTCCTTTAAGGAAGAGGGAGATCTTTCAAAGAATTTTGGACCCAAAAAACTTCATTGATGTGGAAGTTAAATGCATATAGGTCATATGTACGTATACACAAGAAGGACTGAGGCCAAACTGACATAGACTTCAGCAATTACAGTATAGACAAAGGAAAATAACAGAAGTAAGAACGTCCAACTTGTTACATGGATGAACAAACGGGAGACTAGACTATACCGTCATGTGTAAAGGTCCTAAGAACTAATTTACTTGGTAGGGACTGCCATGGCGGGAAGGCCAGAGCCATGGCCTCCCAGGCCACCCTGGATACTAGTAAGCTCTGGTGAACGCCAGCGGTCACTTACAGACATCCTAACGCACGCTCTGGACTGAACCGACTGAGTTACTGGTGCAACAACTATCCGAAGTAGAGACAAACTTTTTGTCAGAAAATGGAATGAAGCGGTATCGGAAGTTGCATGTCTTATGGAGGTCATGTTACCAACACAGAAGTCCGTCGACAAGTTACTCAAGCTATTGGCCCACACGACGACTTCTGCAGCATAGTGCGCAAGCGCAAACTGCAGTGGTTTGACCAGTGACCCGAAGCGCAGGGCTGTCAAAAACAGTTGCACAAGGTACCGTACGAGGAGGCTGAAAAAGGGGGCAACGTAGGAGGAAGTGGATGGACAACATCACCGAATGGACTGGACGGACGGAGCAGAAGGCATTAAGGGCAGCAAAAGACAGAGTTGAATGGAGAGGAACAGTGGCTTTAGCAACGTGGTGCGCAGAGAAGAACAGATCGACAAAAAGAAAATATCACTACCAAAGGAGAAACTAATCCAAAGGAAACCACGTATAAAAATTAACAAAACGAATAAACTGGAAAAAAAACCAAAAAGCTTTATTGTATTATACTACTACTATAGGTTAAAATCTAAGCTAAATCGCCGAGGGTGAAGGGTTGCTGAAAAGTGGATAAGTCGTGCTCTATAATGCTGTTAAGGCGGAACTGCACCAAAGATCGTTGGTAAAATCGTTCACAATTGCATTATCCTGGAAAAATGTGATTACTAACGCATCAAAGACTATCAAGATGGTAACCAGAGCGATGATTGAAATATTCGAGTACCACGTAAAATTATTAACCAGATGATAAAGCAAAAGTAAATATTTATATTATTGTCTAAAAGCTGTTCGATTCTAAGAAAGGCAACGATGCAAAACATGAATTTGAAAAAAGGGGAAGAAGATAACGTCAAGTTACCAATTGTTTCTCTCAACGTAAACTAACAATCAGTAAACAGCAAACGTACTAGTGTAGCATCATGAATTTATATTAGTGTAATATCGCAATCTATTATAAGTATAATAAATTATCAAGTATAAGATGCAATGTTAAACTAATTACAGACATCACTCATTTACTTTAAGATCTAATCATACTGAAGGAAATGTGTCAAAAATTGTTAATGATTGTAAATTTCCCTTGACGACATGCACTTGCTGCCTATTGACTTATTCACATAAACGTTATAAGTATTGCTTTATGCTATTTCCTACCTTTGTTTAGCATTTGACTAAGCCTTGCGCATAGGAAATGCTGCATACAATGAAATCCTACGCACCAAAGAAAAATGTAAATATACTCCTGTGGACTTGTTCTGATGATGTAGTTCGGTATGTCTATAACAAAACTATGATATATGGATGGATATCAATTGCTAAAGCATAATCACAATATTGAAGTTGGACGTAGAGGATCAAAAAGCTCAAGACAAAACTCATAAAGGTAGGGAAATATTGATATTTATTGAACAAAACAGAATGAAATTATTACTGTGGTAGACTTAACTAGCTTTTCTTGTAATAAAAATCAATCAAGAACCTTTCCAAGATAGCCGATTGTGGCGTCCTTCGACTGGTCTCTATGCACCAAGCGCTATGTGACGCTAAACACAGCACTATGTGTAGTACAATCTCCAACTAGTCTCTCCATAGCGAAGACCGTCCTGCGTGGGGAAGAGTCACATCACAGCGTAAGCCTGTTCATATGCATGGGCACAAACATAACACGACCGATCTCGAAGAGTAAACCTTTGTAACAAATCCTGCCATTTCATGGGTAGCAATAGTTCCAGTAGCATTCACAGACAAACAGACGTATGATATGGTTCTGAGAACAATGTTGTTGATCATATTAGCTTCTAACGACAAAGCACAACCACTCAAGTTAGTAGAGCACAGTGGACGGTCGTGTTATTATACGCCGTTTTCTCGTTTCACGAGGCGAGTACGCTTCTAGACATTACAGAAAACGATTTATATTCATAAGATCAGTGCATACCCTCTTTCCACTGGTGAAATTAATCAAGTAACCTAAGTCACAATGAAAACTCTTTTCTTGCCTTACTATTTTGAAATGAAAACGGTCTAAGTATAACATCCTTTTTCTATTTTTATCTATAGGAGAATCATATCAACATGCATTTATCAATAAGCATTGTAATAATGGCATTCTTTGTCTATTGGATAGACTCTACACCTTTGCGATCAATGACAAGCAACATTGGGAAGGAAAGACGTTTGGCTGTAAGTACAAAAAAACAATTATTTACTTTGATCTTTCAGATGGAATTGAATATTCTTTTTCAATAACAAGAAACAAATTATTTTTGAATATAGAAAATGATACTCTATAACTTTTTATGATTGAAGAATAGTTCTCCAGTAAATTCAAGTGATAACAAACTGCTAACAAACCGTCTTCACGAGACGAAATACTATTAAACCAGCTTGACCCTTTGTTCAATTTTAGGATGACTCACTGTAAAAATAGTAACCTTTTATTCAATTTTTGAAATAATCCATGCAAATGTAAGTCATAGACAAGGGATAAAATTATAATGCATTAAAACTATAAATGCAGTGAGAGGCTTAGGATTTTCTGGAAAATGGACAAAAAGATAAAGGAAGTGGGAAAAACGACGCTGGAAATTCTAGAGTGAAAAGCAAACGTTTTAAAGTAGACAGACTCCAATACACTTACAGAAAAAGACTATCTTACTATGCCAATTATACGAAAATTATCATCCTTAAACATTTGGGCGGGTTTTTCAAAGACGGCTGATCTCTAGGAGGAATTAATGCTTGTTATACACTGGCTGGAACATTTTGTTTGATCCTGCCACCCAATGTCAGGAAAGCGCGACCTATATACTGAGCTATAAACATCGGCACAGAAATTCATATGCAACCAAGCTTTCGTGTGTGGTAGGTACGCAATCCTTATGAATACATGGCAAGATCTTGGTAGTTGTGAAAAAAGTTCTGGAATTGACAGCAAAGAAACGTTTTTACAATAGCTTTTATAATCTGTGTTTCTATGCAGATTGAAACATTGCCTAGCTAAGGAAGTTTTAAATACGCAGGAAAGTTTTGAGGGCCTTCTATATTTTTTCTGAAACAATGGTGATCTTTTCTCAACAAATCCTTCCAAACGTTCCTTATACCAATTTTCAAGAAAATTAGATATTAGTTCCAAATTCAAATATTATCTAAATCCTAGTTCCAAATTCAAATATTATCTAAATCAAATTCAAAGTGCTGTATGCACTAGTATTCCCCTGAGGTTGATATTCCTCTTTTTGGACGGAACGAATGTCTGCAAATGGGCAGCAAAAGTGATTGTTTATGGACTGTGATATCATTGTCCATTGATATAAAAGTGTAGGAGTTGACAATTTCCATCGATGAATGCAAAAATAACAATAAGGCACAGTGAGAGTTTTGTCTTTTTCATATTTTAGGTACGAAAAGGTAGTTAACAAAAAGTGGTTTAGCAATACGCCCTTTGGTGTAAGACAAGACTAATTTATATCAGTAACAGGAAAAATATCTGGTGCGTAATAGAAGGTTGCAGTTTTTAAATCTATTTTTTCCTATCAAAGATCATAGGCGTTTTAACAGATGTTCAGGTTTCTTTAACAAAGAATTTTATATGAGAAAGAAAATGAATGGGTGATCAAGATTAGTTTCCTGCCCTGTGCTAGGGTTCGTGTAAATTAGAAAATTTTATTTGTTTTAGATATTCGAAGCACGAAGAACGGATGCAAAAATAACTGGCAGAGAACGACGAAGCGTGTGTAATACATTGCAAACCTGTGAACAAAATACTGATTGTGATCTCTCTTGTCTCGGTTGTGGCCCTTATCCTGATGGTTCAATGAGATGCGTAGAGGACTCTGGCATCCCTTCAGGAGCAGCACCAGGGGAAAGGCGATAAGGCAGCCTTGACTGTATTAAAGCATACAAGCTATCTAGCTTATCTTTATAATGCACTGGTGATCATTATGGTCCTTGCAAACCGTTGAAGTTAAACCAACTACATCCTTTAATGACTAGGCAAGAATATGCAAGAATAAATCTGTCTACGACCAAATTCATAACATTTTGCTTTAAGCTTTGTATTAGCATTATCTTTCGGTTGCATTTTGCCCTCAATGTTGTTTAAGAAATTTCATTTTATGATTTTCTGTAATATTGATTGTTATGATGAGAGGATCTTCTATAACATTTAGACTACAATTCCATAAATTGACATGTCAATACAATACACCTAACAACCATTGACTGGAGATAACTTCTTGAACCAGAATTAGGATTTTCTTCTTTAATTCTTGTTCAATTCAAGATGCGAGGTGATATTTACTTTCCTGGTAATAGGGTAATTTTGGAATACGTCGGGAGGTGTTGAAAAAAACATTTCCTTCGGAGAGACCTTGAAACCACGCTACACAATTTTCTTCTACCTACGTATGATCTACAAATGCAAGAAATGTAATAATATGCGGAACAATAGGACACAAGCATACTACCAAGCATTTACGTATAACATACATCTTATATGAAACTAAATCTTTTACTTTAACAAACCTTTTTGTAGTAAAACACTTGAAAATTCGCGACAATGCGCTAAAACTTACTTAAAAGTTCAAGCTAGTTTTTAAGTCACTTTTTCAGGAATTTCTACTCATCAGACTTGACTTTTGTCTGCGTAACAAACCCTAGGTATGGCCACTGTTCATATTAAGGAGTAATGGTAAGATCTTTTCAGTAAAGAGACCCTAGGTTCGAAGAAATTTTTAGAAAAGACCATTTTTCGAAATCTTATACCAATTAAAGGAAACTTACCGAAGTTCTTGTTTTCAAATAGTTATTGCGTAGGCTATTATTTGATATTATCATGAGTGTATTATGTACGCAAACGCCAGCGTCTATGGATGGACACACGAACATGAAGTAAAACAAACCAGGTGATGAAAGGAACTTCATTTAGAGATTAATAGATTAAAAAATTAATTTAGCAATTTATTTCCAGTTCTAGAGCACATTGAACCTGTATGTCTGCATGTTTGCCAAGCTAGTGGTCATGCTAGTCAGCCAAGGCAAACAACTTCCAAAGATAAGACTTTTTAGGAGAAAAATATTATATTTTGCCTTTCAATCACCAAAACCGATTTTTAGTGCTTCTGTACACCCTTATCGTTCAGTATGGAAAAGGATGAAAGGTGCAGAACCTTGCAGTCATCATAATCAGAATATATCTTCCACTTTTTGACGCCAGGAAGTATAAGCCAGTCATAAACGTACTATCACTGGCATGCTCAAGCAACACATACCAATGAAGAAAAAGTATATACGTACCAATGAGGGTCCTTCATGGCCAAAAATTACAAAAAGCAATAATAATTCGCTCTAAGTTAAGAAATAGATAGATAAAACAAAACGGGTAATAACAGTTTCTGAGCTAGGTGCTTAGATTAGGATAATGTTTAATAATTTCCTCACGAAGCCACATGAGCTGACGCTTAGCCTTGTAGATCACCACTGCGGAAGCATCCTTCTGCAAGTCTGCCAGTACATCCCTCAGTTGTGGTTCAACTTCACTAAGTGAAATCAATGAATACTGAGTCAGCCAGCCAGGAAAGTTCTTCTTAAGTAGGTCAACAAATCTCTGAAAGAAATTTTTTATCATGCGTTCCATATGGTCAAAGTCCTGTTCGAGACATTGCCTGAACTCAACCGCATGAAATGAGCAAATACTCTTGTGGAAAGTTAATTTTTGTCTTGACGCAGTTTGGCAATGAAACTAAATATTTTAGTTGTGGCATCCAGAAGAGTCTTGTTGAGCCCTTGCAACTCAATATTCAGGGCTTTCAGCTTTCCAAACATGTCAGCAAGATAAAATACTAGCACCTTGGCATCATTTCCTCTCAGTGCAACCATTTCGACATTGCCTGCTAAAAACTCATGCAATCGGCCAGTGGCGGCTCGTGTATTGTGTCTAGTGGGGCTCAGCCCCACCAAAGATTTCAAAAAAAGCTTAAATTCACCTTCTTGAATTATTATGTCAGTTTTAAT
>JANTCA010028059.1:0-22133 GCA_024741275.1 Chironex yamaguchii | reverse complement strand
AATAGTATATCTGACGAGTGCTTTTGCACGAAACTCAGAGTAACAGAGAATCAGTCTCTTCATTTTCTGCAATTCTGCTATAAATATATATATATATGATTTCAATAACATCAGAACTGGTAGCATCATCTTTGACTCCATGAAGGTGTCTGCCATGATGTGATTGTCACTGTTGAGATGGTGGATGGCTAGACATGCAGCGTCTATCACAGTGGTCCTTCTTAGTGCATAAATGGCATTGCTTAACAAAACCAGGGCAATGGTTGCTGCATGGAAGATGTGTTCCAGCGAAGTGGTTGCAGAGTGGTAGACCATCTGGTGGGGAGTTACGTGAAACTAGCTGTTGTCTGGTTGTCTAGCTGGTTGCTCAGTTGATGATTGCAAAAATAGCAATGATCAGCAGGACATACAACAAAATATGCAAAAAATCCTGACCCAGCCAACGTTTGGGCAAATTTGGATGCTCAAAATGCTCCAAATCAGGTTCAAAATTGTCCAAATCAAGATTTCAGGCAACCATGGTACTACCCCCAGCATATTTGCACTTGAGTAGATTTGGATTGGAAATTTCAAGAGGGAGTTCGTTCAGCAAATCTCAATCAACCCGATTTGGATGAGTCGAAATCGTACAAACAAGCGATGGAGTCTCCATCTTCATCTGATTGGCAAGCTGCTACGGACAGCTAATTTAACTTGATTAAGAATGGAACTTGGGAGTGTGTGGAATCGTCCCCCAACAAAAATTTAATTGGGTATAAATGGGTTTTGAAAAACAAACTCAAGTTCACTTGATTGCCGTAAGGTTCACTTGGTTGCCCAGGCTATTCCCAGGAGTCTGACCTGTATTACAATGAGGCTTTTGCTCCATTTGTCCCCGACACTTCCCTGTGTGTTATGCTTGCCATTGCTAACTGTTTGGATTTAAAGTTACATCAGCTTGATGTCAAAACTGCATTCCTAAACAGAACTTTAGAAGCCAAATATGACATTTATATGGCTGAAGAATATTGTTATCGGAAATGACCAAAGCATGCTTGCAAGATGCAAAAAGGCCTGTATGGCCTCAAGCAATCCATTCATTGCTGAAATTCTTCATTTCACAAATTTTTTATTGAATCAGGCTACACTCAAAGTGATGCAGATCCACGCGTTTATGTTAAGTGCAAAACCATTGATGGGAAAGCATTTTTTATCATTCTTTCTATTGATGTTGACAAAGTTCTGGTTGCTTGCAATGTTTTTGGAAGCTGAAAAAAAAGTTCTGACTTCACGTTTCGAGATTTCTGATCAAGGGCAGGGCATTCTCAGTATGTCCATCAAGCGTGACAGAAAAAATTGGATCCTTACGATGGATCAAAAGTCTTATGCTTTGAAAATATTGAATTGCTTTTGTATTGATGATTGCTCCCATGTCAGCATCCCACTGGAGAAAGATGAGAAGTTCCAAATGTTAAGTGCTGAAGAAAAGCCGCTCAACACTCAAATTTATTAGGCCGCAATTGGTAGTCTCATTTACTTGGGAAGAGGTATGCGTCCTGACTTAGCTGTTTCTGTTGGGACTTTAAGCCAATTTATGTCCAATCCAGGAGTTTGTCATTGGCAAGGACTGAAATACATTCTGAAGTGTCTTCATGGGACTGTTGATGTGCAAATCCATGTCTGGTTACTGCTTTTACTTGTGTGCCTCATTGGTTAGTTGGAATTCCAAGAAGTAAGACATAGTCACTGCATATTCCACAGAGTCAGAAAACGTTGCTCCTGATGCCAATGGTCGTGAATTTCAATGGCTTTGCTGCTTGCTCTCTGGTCTTAGCTTTGATCAATCCAAACAAACCAAAATTTGCGAAGATAATATTAGCACAATTTACTCAACCAAAAATCCTGGAAATCATGAGCGCACAAAACACATCGATGTCTGTTATCATCTGATTCATCAATGGGTTGCGGTAAATGAGGTTGATGTTGTTGCTTGCCCATCAAATGAAATGATAGCCGATTTGTTAACAGAAGGATTGTTAAAGCTGTGATTCCAAAACTTGCGAGAAAGGTTGGGAGTCAATGTTATAAAATGATGAAATGTTACATAAAGACCGTTGACACTTTCATTGAATTCATCGAAAAAGGAGTTAGCCTTCTATTCTGCTCACAAATTTTAACTGTTGGGACTTTGAACTTGAGCATATTCACTTTATTTTTAGTACAATGAGTGCACGTTATTTAATGAATTTTTTTTGAGTGCCTTTATTTCTTTTCTCTGGATTAAGGGCAGGTCTTAAAAATAAAAGTTATTGTGCAACTAATCCAGACATATCACATGCCATTCATAGTTCTTGTACTTTGTATTGTGTAACTTAGCTAGCCACTGGCTTATTGCAATGCAGGCTCAGCCACTGTTCAGTTTCGTTGGCCTAGTTTAGCTTTTCTAATGTATGCTTTTATTTTAGTTGTGATTGCTGACACTGAAGCAGTGGCGGACACTTTACTGATTATTAGGGGGGGCAAACCTTCAGCTGGGGTACATTGTCAGTTTTATAAGAAACCAAGACTTTCTCAGTACCAACAATTTTTTCATCTCTGATAAAATTTTGTGTTCAATTTCCTAGAGAGCAGAAGTTTATTAATAACAAAAGATGATGGTCAAATTTTGTTTACATATTTTAAAAACCAATTTTTGTAAAATATTTCACAAACAGAGGAAGTAATGCAAGTGGTTTTAGCTTTTTTGGAGAAATAGACACAGCATATAGTAAAAGTTCCTTTACTGAGGCTAAGGTCTGCGAATTTCGTATCATTTGGGTTGAGTACTAAAAGTTTATTAATCAATTTTGATCTCCCTGCTAAGGATTTTGAGTATTCATATTTGGTCTTTAGTAAAGGAAGTTTCATTACTGAGCCTAAAAGTGTGCGAAGAAGATTGCAGATAACAATTCCAATCAGGCAGACCTCGTGACTGGTGTGTACCACGAACTTCTTTCAGGAAAGCTTCTTATTTCACTTTGCTCACTACATCGCATACTCACAGATACTGCAAGAGGCAGATATCAAATGGATCACGATATCTGGAGAAATGGTCCCTGTGAGAAAGCTCCTGAAAGAGCTGGAAGTAGAAGAGATATTGGAGACAGCAGCAGACCTATGTCATTCAACTGGCATCTCTAGCAGAAATGAAGATGCACTGCACTTAACAGGAAATTCACCAAAGCAAGTGATAAGTGAAAAAGACCTTTATGAATACTGCGAGACCCTGAAAAATGCAGCCATTCCACATATTTTAAAGGAGCTGGACAGACACTTTTGTGATTCAACATTGGGCGTACTGGCAGTAATGGATTCTTTAGATGCCAGCAAAGAAACCTATCTTGATTACACAACCAGTTTGCCTCTTATAGAGGAACTTGCACATTGCACCACTGTCGATAGGCAGACACTCAAGCTTGAATTTCAGTGAAATAGTCAATGAATCTGGAAAGGCAATCCATTTGGTATTTTATCCAAATTTAACTAAACTTTTACAGATATCAAAAATAATTCCTATAGGCACTGCCACTGTAGAAAAGAGCTTCTGTGCAATGAACCAAATTTTATCCCACCCTCCGAATTCGCTAAATTCATCTAGAGCTAACGACTTCATGCTTCTTTCTATAAACAATGATATCCTCAAATCTCTTGATTTAGATGATGTTTTCAACCACTGGGCTCAGCAAAAGAAAAGAGCAGTTCCTTTCTCTTAACTTGAGCAAGTATACTACATGAACCTGAATTTTGTGGCTCAAGAGAACGAACTATTTCACTGCTACTATAACTTATACTTGTTCTGTCAATGTTCTTAAATACTGTAATGCATTGCATATAAGGCATAAATATTGCTTTGTTTGCTTAAAAAAATACAGAAATTTATGTAGAAAGCAAAAACGACGCCATGTGAATTTATTCTGGCTCTTTTAAAACTGGATTGCAAACTTTTAATCTGAAATTATTGGGGGCAGCCACCCCCTTGCCCCCCCTAGTGTCCCCCACTGCACTGAAGCAAAGGACTGATGTACTTATCAATAATTTGATTCTTGGATTTATTTGCGATTAGCCACAAGTAACAATAGCATTTTTGGCCACTATCTACAGTCTATTGGAAGTACAACTGTGCTCTTTCTTGAGTTTTGAACAGCGGTACACCGGTAACAGTTGACTGAGTTTGTCGTTGAGCAATCCTTCACCAGCCATTTTTGGCAAGTGTTGTTTTACAAAGCCAATGTAATGTTCAGCAAGACCATTTGTCGCAGGATGTCCAAATGGTGTAGTTGTGCGTTTAATCCTCTTTTGTCTCAATACAACTGGAATTCCTCACTAGTAAAATGTGAACCATTATCACTAACCAGATGTTCTGGTAAGCCATGAGTCGCGAACATTCTTCAAAGACAACTTATTGTAATTCCAGAAGTATTTTTGCGAAGCGGAAAATGCACAACTATCAATAGCATGTGACCAACAAAAGGCCATGCACAATTGATATGCAGTCTTTTCCATGGGCCAGTAGGCAAACTCCAGGTAGCATTCGGTGAAGTAGCATGTTCCTGGCAACTTGTACAGCCCTTTGTAATGCTTTCAATTTTGTTGTTGAGTTTAGGCCACCAAAAATATTGCCAAGCCATAGCTTTCATTTTGACAACACCAAAATGGCCTTCATGTAAATCTAGTAATAACACAGCCACATCGCAAAACCATAGGGATAACAGCTCTGCTTAACCAAATCAAACAATTTTGCTCAATTGGCAACTCTGTATGCCTGACAAAGTACTGCCACAAATCAGAACCCTTCTCCAAGTATCCAGGCCAGCCAGAGCAAGTAAGTTGTGTAGCCTTGAGAAGTACTGGATCATGAGTGGTATTACTTGCAATAACACTTGCAGTAACTGGTAAGTCGTGTAAAATTTCTGTAGATGTAGAACTAGTTCAGCAGTGAGTGACTCTTCATCGACTTGACAAGACAACAGGGTACATGAAACGAAATCCACATAAATATTTTCCTCGTTTGGAATGTATCGAACATCATCTGCATGAGCAGATGATATCAGAGACCAACACTTGATCCATGAACAAGCCAACTGAGGTATGGCCTTGTTCTCTCTAAAGATCATAACCAGAGGGTGGTGGTCCATGCGTAGCATAAATTTTCAACCAGGTAGATAGTCTAAATTTTTGCAACCCCCCCCCAAAAAAAAAAATTGCTAAGGCTTTGTGCTCAACTGGTGCATAATGATGCTCTGCCTTTGCTAAACTCCTTGATGCAAAAGCAATTGGTAATTGGACAACTGTTAACGTATGATTCTGAAACTGCGCCAATTCCCACTGTACTCGTGTCACAAGTCTGCACAAGCATCATAAATGCAAGTACAACTTTGTAAGTTATCATGCCTTTAATGTGCTCAAAGGCTTTAGTTTGCACAGTAGAGTAGCATGCTAGTCACTTTACAGCAAAGATTAAACTCTGTAAAGGTCTTATTGTTGTGTTGTGCACACAGACATCTGCTTTATGCCCAGAAATTGCAAGTATACTTCAGAAGACATTTTCTTGGAATATCTTCCCTTTGCTTTCCCCTACTTATTCATGTATTTAGATGACATTCTACAGCGTACAAGACCTAAAAAGCACTAAAAACACTACCAACACAAGACCATGCTCGGTAGTAAACGCTGTTCAGGCACTTCATTGTTTGCCCCTTCATCCGATGGCTGCACTGACAACGGGCTGTATAACTTAACACCGAAAAGGTCTATAACATGCTCATAGTTCCCCATATACATTACACGTATACACTAAACTTTATTGGAGAATGGGACTTGCAGGAATGCACATGATGTTGTGGACATAAGATTACAAACGAGGTTCTGGAAATGTTCTCAGTTCGACACACACATCTGGGAGAAATTAGGTCCACTTTTCATCGCTCTCATCTATCTTCCTGGGTCAGAAGACCATGGTAGTTGCCTTATTCTTTTCCAATTTATAATTCGTGAAACCACAAAGTGGTTTTAGCCCCAAAGCGATCTAAATAACAAATTTCAAATGTGTAAATCGAAAAATCTGAATTTGCATCTCTACACTTAAATTTATGCAAAAAGTATCGCTTGCCTGAAAAAAGAAGCCTGTAGCTGTTTAGGTACTTAAGCGCCGATGTAAAAATACCCGGCAGCATATGATGAGACTGGCTCCAAATTGATGACTTTCTTGTGCAAACACAAATTTATCACTGTAACAAAGCTAAATATCATAGGCGCCAACATCTGATTTTTCAGAAGGGGGGTGTGTGTGTCAAACTTGAAAGTTAAACAAGCTCCACATGTTCTCTAAACCATGTCCATATATAAACATTTAATTAAAGGCAATAAAAGAAAACACTAACCAAAATTATTATAGGCCGCATTGACAATTGATCGTATCTGGACTTTCTATTAATCAAGAATTGATGAAAAGGATGTACCAACTGAATATAACCAGCTGGAAAACAATAACCACAGCTTGCTTGGAAATTTTTTCAGGGGGGCCGAGCCTCCCCGTAGCATTTCTCTGGGGTGGCACGAGTCCCAAGCCCCCACGTAGTCGCCGCCTATGCTAAATATAAAAGCAGACTGAATTACTGACAACAAATTACTCGCGCGAAATTTTCAATTGTACTGTTCTGGAGATCTACAAACAGTGGCGGCTGGTGCGGGGGGCACCATGGGCATTGCCCTACCATTCAAAAGCAGAGAAGGTCCTCCATATCCAATTATTTTCTGAATTGACAAATTTTATCACTCCTAGTCATATTCAGGAATGACTTTCCGTGATTTCCCATTGTCTTCCTCCAAAGTGTCAACTGTAAATGCATGTCCGAAGTTATCTGATGGTTGGCCTGAAGCAGAACACAAAGCTGCATTCTATTTTTTCTGTAGTGTTTGACCATGAACAGCAAAAAATCCGCCCGAGATTTTGGCATCTGGGCATGCGTAGTTCATACTGACTGTCGGCGACATCAGACGACTTTCCCTCATTTCTTGGGCAAAATTGAATCTGCCCGTTATCTCAAGAAATCACAGGGAACCTTGTGTGCAAAACTTTCAGCTCGGTGTTGATGTGAAAACCTATCAGAGCTATCGCCCCACTTAAATAAATTTGCACCAGCCGCCATTGTCTGCAAAGTATAAACATCACAGGTACTTGCATTTACAACAACACGAAGACTCAACCTATTCTTCCTACTTGTCAGTTGCATGACTCCTCCTGCATCATCATAGCATACATAAAACATCAATTGAAAAACAAGTGCGTAACTAACATAGAGAATTGGTAACGTTAGCGACAAAAATTTCACAAAACAACCCTAATAATGCCATAGTCCTCCACTAAAAATAAAAAGAGGTTTAAGCCACACACCTGAGCGGAATCACTCCAGGAATCTTGTGTTTCTGTCTACTTTCCTCAACCGCACCAAAGACTTGTAAAAATGTTAATTCCCTGTCAACATTTGAAGGATCGTTTTCTTCGTGCCAACAAATCTCGCTCACTGTGTCAGGATCAGACACTACAACCATGTCAATAGTCAAAAACTGATATCTGGCAACATTACCGTATTTCTCGAACGTTTTCCACATATCCCGATGCATGCTGCCTACACCAAAATCACGAGAAAATTTTACCAGATCTGCTAAGAAGCTTAAGACGGGTACCCTGATAGGTCCTGGCAAAGCAGACATCGGTTTACCGTTGTGACTAGAATCTGACTTGATGGCATCGCCACTGATGGCTTCCGAGGTTGTTGCTCTTGTGATTCGGACGTTAGACACAGCAAAACGTAGTAAACGTCCTGAACGATTTTTACTCAGCATAACACAAGCCATCCTGTACGATAAGCTCACTTGTTGTTGTGATAAAAAAAACGTGTGACCTTTTTTAAGAATACGACTTGCACGTGATTCGTAGGACACGTGATGACGGACGAAATTGGGTTTGTCTTATGACCCCAGTACCACAGAATAGGAAGTTCTGCAAGTACATCCCAAGTGACCTTCAATCGTTCACAAAAATTGTCAGACTACATTAATTTTTTCCCCCTTCCCCCTACAAAGCAATGTTGTTGTGCGAATTGAAGAGGAAGATGAACGTAAATGATGATTTCAAAACAACATTGCTTTGTACGGGGGAAGGGCACGAAAATTATTGTCCTTTTATTGAAATATAGAAGGGTTTTCTCAGGAATCAGCGAAAAATTGTTGTGCGAATTGAAGAAGAAGATGAAGGTAAATGATGATTTCAGAACAACATTGCTTTGTACGGGGGAAGGGCACGAAAATTATTGTCCTTTTATTGAAATATAGAAGGGTTTTCTAAACAAATTTTTCAGCCAAAAATTGTGTCGGTGGGAAGGAGTCTCAATATATTTTGTGAACGTTGTTGGTTTTTGTCTCCAGTCGACAAGTGTTTTATTCCACCCTTAGCGGCAAGGCAACGTGACGTGAATAAAAGTTGAGTGATAAAGTGTGACGTCTAAACAACTGGTTTTACAATACATCAATTTTGATAATTGATCCTCAGACAACTTAAAGAAATTGACAAATTTATCAAGTTTCATTCTCTTATGACGAAAAGTGCTCGAGATATGGCAGCTGGAATGCTTAAGGTTTCCTAACCACCCTGTTATCCACTTCGTTTGTGAAATCATGAATCTGGCTTGAAATACAGTGCCTTGATAGGGGACCTATCTCTGATAACTTTTTACATATTTGTGTTATGGCTCTCGTGATTGGTCGATTACAATTAGATTTTGGTTGGTATTCGATTACAAATCTTTGTAATCGATTAATCTATTTCTCAAAGTTGTGCGTGTTTTGAGTGGAGAATCACAATTAATCATAACAAAGTTAATGACAAGCGATGGTCCATGCATTCCGCTCATCTTATTAGCTCTCACACATGGTGTCTAATGATTATAGGACCATATTAGTAAACGCTCCTTAGTAGCTGTATTGCTAATATAAAACACAGTTATACACATACGTTGATTACTACGATAGTAATAATGCTTTAACTTTAACGTTTTAGCTTATTTTATCTTGCGAACTTGTTTCACATAAAAATCCTCTGCATAGCCCTGAGCTTAAGAACTCCTTGTACGGACATTACTTCATGATTTATCACAGCTTAGTTTGTCCTTTATTAATTAAACCCAGGCATGCTTCAGACCTGATGTTCTTCACTGTTCCCGTCTCCCAAATGAATATTCGTACTTGTCAACATGGCCGAGATATCAGGTTGGGGTGTGAGTTGTCTGAGATTGAAACAATTCTTCAGAAAACAGAAGGAGTTATTGTACAGGGCCGTAGTTCCTGGGAGACTAGTGGGCTTAAACCCCCCAATATTTTCAGTGGTGCCTAATAATTACCCTATGTATGCACAGTAAGCCTTAGACTCCTTTTCTTCAGAATTTATATGTGAGAGGACAATAAACAAGCCATCCTAATGCCACTCAGAACCCCTAAAAAACTTTAGAAAATATGAAACGTAGATTCTCTTCGTCTAACCCCCTCAATAATTCTATGGAAATCACGGGCCTGCGGTAAAATCCCTGTTGATCCGTTATGAAGACCCCGTGCTAGCAAATGAGAAACCCAGTCGAAGCACGTGGCCATTGGTTTTTGCCCGGTGCAGTCACCTAACGGACGATATTGAGTTCAGGGTTGACGTGTTTTTATCTGGATAACTTTTTTAAAACTTTATTTTTAAATTTCCCCTGACTAGATCTATCGGTAATACTTGGTTTTTATCCATAGACGTAACGGGGGGCAGTGTTATTTTCTTTTCTCTTTTTGTATTCTTTTTATCAGCACAGCTTGGAGGATAGAATGGATCTATTGACATGCTACAGAGTACAGATTGATTTCAGGAACGTCATCATTACAATGTAGCTACAATGCAAATAAAACTGTGCTTGGACTTGACACATGATGAAACGTTTTGACGTTACGAAATAGATACATTCTGCACTTGGGTCTGTGAAAGCCTAGATACATAGATAAATAGATACATT
Organism: Chironex yamaguchii; assembly: GCA_024741275.1. Lineage (NCBI taxonomy): Eukaryota > Metazoa > Cnidaria > Cubozoa > Chirodropida > Chirodropidae > Chironex > Chironex yamaguchii. Next base: position 12,072 of record JANTCA010028059.1, on the reverse strand, counting down.
TTGCACTTGGGTCTGTGAAAGCCTAGATACATAGATAAATAGATACATTTTTCACTTGGGTCTCTGAAAGCCTAGATACACAGATAAATAGATACATTTTGCACTTGGGTCTTTGAAAGCCTAGATACTTAGATAAATAGATACAATTTGCACTTTGGTCTGTGAAAGACTAGATACATAGATAAATTGATACATTTTGCACTCGGGTCTTTGAAAGCCTAGATACATAGATAAATAGATACATTTTGAACTTGGGCCTACTTTCCTGGCGATGTAGGGGCTGTAACCTTGTTTGTATGAATAAAACATCAGCTGTTAACTAGCTTATTTGTAGATTGTGTTTGTTTATGTATTCTCAGAGCGTTACATTGACGATTAATCGATTAAGATTAGATTATGGGTCATGGATCAATCGATTATGATTTTTTCTAATCTTGAGAGCCCTAATCTGTGTGAAATTTGACATTCGGGTTTATTTTAAGATATATTTTCAAAAAATGTGGTTCAAATCCAGAAATTGCAAAGAGAGAGTTTTTTGACGTCATAAATTGAGTATTGGAATATAATGTAATTGCTTAATTACATTAATACTAACAATAGTTATCACTAGGTGCCCCACATCTCCATTGTTTGGTCTTCCTCTGAGAACAATTTGTAAAAGCTCAGTTTTCTATTGTGTATTTTTATAAAATGGAACTTGTTTGCAATAGATTCGTACAAACTTGCAAACTTCAAATCGAAAACCAAACTAAATCTTCTTCTACTATCCTCTATACATACATATCCCATATATAAGGTTACAACGACTGACGAATTCTTAACTACAAGGTACATTTATTGAAATTACATACACAATTACTTAAAATATCGACCAATAGGATTTACCTGCGGAGCGGCCTCCGCAAATCGCATAGTTTGATGCGTGAGTCGGATGAACCGCACCGCTCTTAAATACGTCATCTCTCAAATACATAGCGAGGCTACAAAGACCGCGTCATACGTGCATCATACGTAAAGATCATTACCTATGAAAATAAATAGCTTTATGAACAAAAAGCATTATCACTTAACGATCGTTAGGTTTAATTACTTAACAACAATGGACAAAGGGATGAAACAATAACACTTGCTCCCAAGTCCCGAAGATGAAAAAACCAGGTCAAACCGGTTTCAAAAAAATTGAGGTTTTGAGATTTTGCTTTCAGTCCCACTGAAGTAACAAGAACAAGAACGTACGCACGCACCGAGCTATAATGGCCCCACTTGATGTGGAGCAATAAAGTGATCATTAAAAAGTCTGTTTTTGAACCTGGCTCTCAAATAGAGGCCTGTGCGGTATTACATTCTCTTAACAACAAAAAGGAAGTATTCCTATTACTTCTTCTACTTGAGTGTGCTAATTGTTTGAAATAATGATTTAAAATAAATAACCTCTCTAATGTAATGATACCTCCAACATACCCCCTTCCTTGACTACCTAGATGTCAAGCATAAAACGGGATTTCCAACGTCAGACCTCAGCTAATGCTAATGTTTCCATAACTAGTCTCTTTACAAAATTTCTCTGTCTGCGCACTCTCTATTTCCTGGTCGTTCTCTTTAAACAAGTGATCACCCTTTCCTTCTTTCTTATCATTGTCGCAATTTCCAAAAGATAAAGGTTCTGAATTGGACGATTTAAGGTTTCTCTCTTACCAATACCAGCCTTTTGAAGGATAGCACCTCGCACTACTCCATCCTTGCCATAGATCAACGATGTGACCACACCCACTTTCCAAAGTCTTCTCTCAACGTTATCCTCATGGATTAAGACAACGTCTCCCTCTTTTATCCGCTGCTCTTTTTAGTATTTTTGGTTGTCAAACTCTCTCAAGCTAGTTAGGCACTCTTTACTCCACCTGCTCCAAAAGTGAGACAGTTTCCTAGAAAGGAAAAGAAATAACTTAGAAAGCATGTAATGACTATTCGTCATTCTTAACTGAATATTAGTCAGACAAAGGTGATATCCTACGACCTAAAACTAAATGAGATGGTGTTAAAGCTTGGCTTAGGTCCTCGTCTTGATATGTAATTGATCGCGAGTTGAGTGTGCATTTAATTTCTGAAAGGACTGTTGATAGTTCATCAAAACTAAGACTAGCGTTACCTAAAACTTTTCTTAGGCATCTCTTTACCATACCATCCATACGCTCAAAAATCCTCCAATCCAAGCTCTCTTTCTACGTTAAATTTCCATATAATTCGCTTTGTGGAGACAAATAATTCTTGACCACACTGTTACTGCCTAACTGCTTCAAAAGCTTTGCTGTAGCTCTAAATGTCTTTGCATTATTAGAGATTTTAGGTTTAGTGTACCTCTTCTAGACGAAAAACGTCTCGAGCAGTTCACAAAGGTTGGAGCATTCAAATTTTCAATAAGTTCAAGGTGCACTGCCCTGGTGATGCAACATGTAAATAATGTTATACATACCTCCTGACTTTCATCGTGTTGAGATGAAATGTTGCAATGGACCAGAAAAATCCACTCCTTTCGACAAACTTATCTTTGAAGCATTTTATTCTGTTGCCGAACCACGAGGGCAGGAGCAACTTTCCTGTTCTAGCTTCGCCACTGTTTTCACCCCTATCAAATTTCGTCAACAATTTGGCTTACCAGTACACAGAGGCGGCGCCAAGGGGTGCACTGGGGGGACATTTCCACCCCACTTTTTTAAAAATTGATTTTGTGATTCGCCTAAATTCCATGATAAAATTTGGGGAGGGGGGTTGATCAGTCATTCTCCTTTCCTTCTTAGAGACTTTGCTTCCTCCTTAGAGACTTTCCGCCGCGAGGCGAGAGAAATTATCGGTCAAGCGGCTTTTTTGTTCTTTCCTACTGAGGAAATATCGACCAGTACCATGAATATCCCAATACAGCAAGTGGAAAGCAAGCCTTTTCATTTCAATCATGCTGGTAGGCGTTCTGTTTCTACTGTCGATGTTTTGGGAATGCTTGACAAGTTTTTTTACAGATCTCAAAACTAAAATTCAGTTACTAAAACTGCATTTAAGTTTAAACAAGCCTTACTGCTTTAGTTCTGAAGAATAAAGGCTTACCGATTTAAAAGTTTATCTACATCTTTCCTACTACTGATATAGATGTAGTTAAATTGGCTTTGCATTATACCCAATCGTAAAGTCATGTTACTTTTATTCTTAGTTGGATGCTCAGAACCTACATTTACTGAGGATGACTTCAACAAATGGCAGAATGCAACTGGAGATAAAGGAAGACTGGCGAAACATGCACAGTCACAGATGCATTTGCTCTGAATGGAAAGATTCAATTCATTTAAAGTGAGTCTCCTTCTGTACATGAACAACTTGTCGGTTCAGTGCAAGCAGCGGTGTCCCCACTCAGAATGAAATTATCCGAGTTCTGAGTGACATTACAGAGAGCATGATTAAATCCGAAGTGAAATAAGTGAAGTATTTTTCTATTCAGTGTGATGAAGTAACCTCTCACAAAAGAGCTTTCATGTCTATCATTCTTAGGCACATGTTTCAATGCACAATATTTGAATGATGCATAGGACTTGTGCACGTAGATTCGTTGAAAGACAAAAATTTGGCCAAAACAATCATAAAAATCCTTCAGAACCCTGGAATATCTCTGAAAGATTTGGTTGGCAAAGGCTTTGATGGAGCCAGCAATATGTCTGGGAAAGATGAAGGAGTTCAACGCCATTTAACAAATGCTGGGGCAGACAAGTTAGTCTACTTTCATTGCTTCACTCACCGGTTGAATTTGGTCTTGGAGAAGAGTGTCAGTGAAATAGAACCAGTAAGAGACCTCTTTGATACGATTGGCTACATTTATAGGTTCATGGAGGGTCCACCAAAAAGACACTCTGGGTATGAAAAGATGCTATAAGCCAAAGGCATTACTATGGGTAAAACGGCACTACATTCATTTTCAGACACCCAACGGACTGCAAGGTCGGACAATTTAGAAACAGTGGTAAACACCTTGCCTAGTTTACTTGCGATGTTAAAAGAGAGGCCAGGCAAGGGGGAATAAGCTGTTGAAGGACTGCTCATTCGTATGCAAAAATTCAAGTTTGTTTTGGGATGCCAAATTTTGCGAAAATGTTTTTTGCTCAGTAGGTCCATATCGGAATATTTGCAACATGAGGATATGAATCAGTTACAGCTGTCTCTGATATAAGCAGTCTCAAAAGCTCTCTTTCTTACCTCCGAATTGAAGAGCAGTAAGCAAGATTCACGGATGCAAAGATATTGCCAGGAAAATATGCTTTCGATGGATGGGTTTGACAAAGAAGATGGTGCACCTTCAAAACGTGGCACAACAATCCTTACATGCTTTCGTGATGGATCTTCATTTTTACATGATGATGGTCTTCTAGCTGCAGCACAAGCTCAAGTAGCATCAACTCCTGAACAAGTCCAGTTCAGCATTTAAAAGAGATTTTTATCTGCCAGTATTGGACCGTCTCGTAACTGAGCTGGAAAAATAATTCTCCAGTGATGCTTGCAAATTCCTTTCAGATGCCAGTGTTCTTCATCCCACCAAATTTGATGAAGCAAATATGGAAAATGTGGTCAGTATAGGGGAATTTTATGGTTTTAAGAACGAAATGGCAGCAAATGAATTCGTCCTTCTTTCCTAATTAAATGAGGTTACCTCTTGGAAGAAGGAATAATGTGATTAAGTCAAAGAATAAGAAATTGCAGAGAACAATCAAGTAGCGAAGAAGATGCAAGCATGGTTTTGCCTTTCAACCTTGCTTGATGCCTTTAAAACCAACTCTCTTCACAAACTATATCGCAATTTTTGATGTTGTGAAAGTAGTTGCTACCTTCCCAGTCACTGTAGCATCGTGCGGAAGAGTCCATAGTAAGATTAAGATAATTAACAAATACCGATCTCTGATGATAGACTTGAAAATCTTGTGCAAATCAGTATTGAGCATGACATGGCAGACAGGATAGAACTCGACGGTCTTGTAGATAAATTTTAAACAGCTGGTAGCCGAAAGCTGCCGTTACGAAAGTGTATGATAGTAGTATTGCAAGCCAATCAAAATAAGGGGCCAGGTTATTTCGAACAACACATCCTTAATATTTTAATGGCTTCTTCTTAATGTTGTATCTTAAGTCGATAAGTTCGTTACCGTTCAGCTTTTTGGTCTTCATTGATTGTTTCATCTCTGCCAAAATGAGGATAATACCCTTCATTTGATCCAAAAAAGGGCGTTTCCGGCACTCGAAAGGGCGTGGTACAAAAAATTTCTCTGACCGCAAGCCACCAGCGCCAAAAATTCTGCTCCCTTCGCTCGCTTGTCCACCCCACATTTGGGTGGCTGGCGCCGCCCCTGTCGGTACATTTTTTTCCGTCAGAAAACTCTACTAATTTCAAGGATTTGTGTTTTTGTATACTTAATACTTAATAAATTTCCAAGTTCAGACACATTTTCATCTTTATTTGCAATCATTTGCAGCGAGAAATTCAAACAAACTTTGCCAATGTTTCTTCTTTCAGCTGCTGCTGTCACTTGGTGAGTTAAGGTCATACGTTTCATGTGACAGGCTCCCAAGAATTTGATTAGCTAGGGCCTTTTTTCACCACGAAAAGGAAAACTTAGTTAAATTGGCTTATCTGTTGCTGTGAACAGTCATCGCGAATGAGCTCACGTATGAGCACTAAACAATGCATGCATATGTTTAAAAAATTCGGTTGGCGCGATTTAATTCGCTTAAAGGAAAACGACTTTTTCATGACACTCGACTGCTCTGGAATCCAGGAAAATGTCCTGGGAATGTACTTCTTACTTTCTTACTTAACAGATTTGAGGTCATTAACATTGGGACGTTAATCCTTCTTTTCTTTATGACCTTTAGGATTAGGATTAGCCCTTTGTCATGTGCTCAAAGCCTTTACAAGTATAACACCAGTTTGGTTTGTGACAGGCACTCTAATTAAATAACGACAATTGAGATGGTTTCATGTTGGGTTATCTTTCTTTTTCATGAAAAGGTGCTGCTTTGAGGCTCTATGACCACATATTTGATGGTTTACTCAAAATTTAACAATTTTTAATAATCCAAACTTTGTTGTTCGCACTGTACCAATGAAAAACGTCCTGAAAAAACAAGTACCGCCTTTGAAGATACAACAATAGTGGATTAACTTGATCATGTTTTTGCTCTAGTGAGAACGGGTACATTGTACGGGAAGCTTTTTAAATTATAAAAATGGTTTTATAGATTTGCTCTTCAAGACATTCTTTATGTGTCTCGACACTTGAAACAAACCTTAATCCATAGCAGCGATGGGTCACAAGAGATGGGATTAATCTTTTATAGAACTGCTTAGGGACATGTCCAAACGTCTCTTTGTCTTAATTTTTCTTCTTGACTTCTAACAACTCTTTTAATGATAATAGATTGCAGTACATTCATTAATCCAGAATAAGGAGCTATCTTTTTCCAACAGTTCCATCTTACAGTTTAAAATGCAGACAATAAGTATTTCATGCAGATGTACTCTCAAAATGTGTGAGCAAGTTTCAAAGCAGCAGCACACGTATTCTTCCTCTCTTTGAATGAATTAAACCAACTCACCAGAAACTGTACGAGATAAAATATACATCGTTTCATTTCTGATTGGTTGCATGGATAGTGAGAACCTTGTTCGGTAGGATGGCCGATTTCTCCACTGAAAACTTCCCACAGTTCGTCAGCTTTCAAAATTCCTTTGATGACTTAACGCCAAAGTGTCCAATTTTTTCTCCGCTGGATTTGGAAGTTGGATGTCAACCTTCCAATAAGTCATTTTCGACAGAATAAACTGATAAGGACAAATTTTAATGAATTAATATTTTCAGCAGCCAATGTAGCCCGAATTTCTACAACTAAGAGAATGGACATTCATTCAAGTTCGAATTTTGTTAGAAATACTCTCTACAAATTGATACTCTTGGGTCAACATCTTGTTTGAATAAGGAGGTTTTCGATAATAGCACTTTCTCAAAATGATAAGCTCAGTACAGGGAACTGCAATCGTTAGGACTTTTGAAAGAGAAAATTAAACCTTGCGCTCCCTCACAAAGCTCACATCAGGAGATAGTATAAAGCTCGGACTTGTAGGTCAGACGACATCATGCTTATGTTACGATCAGATTATTGTTTCATGTTTACAACGAAAGAATTTTGCACCGAGTCTTACTAACAAGTGTTTAACAGCCTTAACTGCACAAATATCATACGGGCAATATTTCATTAAAAAGATTTAGTGATTTGTAAATAAGGTAATGTGATGTAAATCTTTAGTTGTTCTGCCAAGCTTATAGTTAACTCTCAAACTGCTCAAATTTTCCATAGTGATGCCTACTGTGTTATTGCACCATCATAAATTCAAAGTTCACAAAAACTTCCACTATTTGTCATAGTTACAAGGTTGTTTTCTCTGTTTCACAATTTCTTGCATTTACTTTACCAATAAAAATTGGAGTTGGTCAGTTAACAGGGAATTTTTGGTGTGAAATGTTTGCAAGTAAACTTATCTTTCATAAAGTCACGTGGCAGTTGAAATTGCTCTTTGACCCCTGTAACTTTACATAGTCTTACGAAAATAAATGCTTAGAAATTCTAAAGCAAACATCATAGGAAATTGCAGCAAAATTCTCTAATACAAATACTTAACTTTAACCCTTCTATGTATCTTTCCTTTGTTCTCTTAAATGACATTGCTAAGGAACAAACAAACCTCTGGGAAGGTCTAGCCCATACAATTTCTACAATTTAGAGATACAAAAATATATATACCACATACGGGTTACAGTGTTTACAAGGTACATTACTGAGGAAACACCTATAATCATAAAGTTCATATCATCTTATAGATTAAATTATAATTGTAACAGCATCAACGATAACAGCGTGCGATAGAGCTCGTCATCCAACTACATTCTGAGCATGTCCTTGAGGGCAAACATTTAATGTAAAGGTCCACAAAGCAAATGCTTTTAAAAACATCTTAACGATCCACAATTAATTTCAAATCGAAGGATGCTATATCAGGTCTCCTAAACCATTGATTGACTTAGTTGAAATGGCTAAAAGCATTTAATTTACCACTACATTGAAAGTTAAAACTACCATCCACTGTATTTTGGATGATAAAGTCAAGATCGAGCTTCTGTTTTTTACTGATTGACGACAGATGAAAACTTGGACAGATGATGTGACAACAGAGTGATGACGCAGTGGTGAACTTAGATAGTCTTGATGATTGCGTCACTCACTACACATTGCTGGTGACTCAATAGGTAATATCACTAATGTTGTCTTGAAAGGATAGGATAGTTCCATTTTTGAAAGCGCTTTGAGTGAACGTAGATAAAAACCGGATGTAGATTATCATAAAATCAGGGTTCTTGTTACGACGACGTTGTTCAATTAGGGTAGGGGTTAAAGAAGTCCATATTTTGACAACCTCCGACATATATGACCGCTTGTTGATTACTCATCTTCACTCCCTTAATAAGCAATTACTCGTATTCTTAATATACTACCGTTAATAAGGAAACCTAGATACAACGGCTTCCCTTCTTGCGAATTTCCCGCAGCTTGACCTAGCTAATGCTATTGTATTGACAAGAAATAGGGGATCTATTTCATCAAGCGAGCACTATAGCCTAATAAATAATGGTCAATCAAATGCACTATTCGTATATCATAGTGGCAGTAGCCCCTTCGCAAATAATTAAGTACGTGAACCAATGTGCAAGGGAGTGTCAGTTTATGGGTCAGCTCTCGTTTCATTGCTGTCTGTCCTCCAACAAAACTTGCAGATTCTTGTCAGGACTTAGAACGAATTCCATTTTTCCATGTTGTTCTTCACCGGTATAATGAACTTTAAAATTTGCTACTGTCTGCAGAGAAAATAGTAAACAACATTTACAAATCAAATTTACTTAATGCAGAAAATTTTGGATAGAAAACTCATTTCTCACATGGTTAGATAAGGCGTATCTGTGTTGATGTGATTTTGGTCACTTCACAACATCTTTCTGTATACCATGTACTGTGCAATGCAGCTGCCATGCTTGTACCAGAAAAATCCTGCAAATTCCGTCCCCTTTTGTTGTTTATTTTACTCGGCACGTACTAAACACTTGATGGGACTACATAAACACATGTCCCTTTCAGCAAATACCTAAGGCACCTTTTCAAATGAATTCTGTCAAATACCGATCGATCAATGTCCATTATTTTGGCTTTACTCTTAGCACTCCTCCGAACACCTCGTATTTTCTGTACTGACTCTATTATATTACTCTCTGCTGATTCTCTGCATAGACTTTACACAATTTGGGAGATAAAACAAAGACTTATCTCACATCACGTCCAATATTAAATCAACTCGAGTAGTCTTCTGATGTCATGACGGTTGTTTCTTAGTCGTTTCTCAGATTTTGCAAAAGATGTATTTCATGCTCAAAATACTTTTTACTGTCTTAAATACCACAGGCCTCATACAATCAAACGGCTTTCTATAGTCGATATACAAGGGTATGTTGTGACGTCTGCATTTTCCAATGCTTCCTCTTGTGTTAAAAATCTGCGCCCTGGTCTCCTTACATTCAACAATAGCACCATGATTTTTTGTCACCTCTAAATTAATTTCATTTGAATTCGTTTTGACATTATTTCTAACAAAACATAACTTGCATGCACAGTCATGTAAACTACCTTTTTTTGGCAAAGAGACAAAGAAAACTTTACATTTGAGCCAGAATTCAAGCCATTCTTACATAAAGTAATTCTACATAAAGACCCTTCGCTTGCAGCTTTTCTTGGTTCTTTTAGAATATCTGCAATACCAGATCACTTCCAATTGCTCATATATCTGTGAATCGATCATTCTCTTCTTAAAAACGGCGATAAAATTACAAAACATCCTTTTACTTTATGATTCTGAGGGCCTATTCTACCTCTGTCCTCAAAGGGATGGTTCCCCGTAGTAACTCAAAGTAGTTCCCTGCGGACCTGCTTTTTCCTTGTCTCTTATATAATTCATGGCATTACTCTGTCCACCTTAATGTCCTCACTCTATGTTAGGGTTTATGCATTAATATTGTTGAAGACTGCAGTAACTGGTGTTCACTTGTTCGCGAGTTCTGATAGGTCTTCAATAGATTTTCATGATTGTGTCATATGACTTTCTAACTCTCATAACATTTTTCCAAAAACTCTATATTGTCCTCTTCTGCACATCTAGTGCAATGCATATTGAAATGCTGCCTTAATTGATTGTTACCACGTTTACATTTTCTTCCTCCTGTCTGTTACGTCTACAGTGTTATCGCTGACTCATGATTGCCTTATCTTCTTCTTTTTGCCAACATTACTTTTTGCTTTGTCGTGAATAGCCTTCTTTAATTCTCCTTCTTGTTTTCTTGTCCATTGCAAGCAAAGTGACAAAATTGCTTTTAACTTCAGCCCCATATTATTCAAATACTCTTTCAACAATACACCTGCTTGGAGCCTTATCTATTCTTATTCTTGTAAGCTTTATCTCAACTTTGTCCACCAGTGGTTGATCATAATTTCTGTAGTCTGCCCGTGGTCTTGTTTTAACACTCTTTATAGTGATATTTTACACGTATACATCCTTCATGTGCGTTGCTGGAATGTTGCATTACTTACTGCTAAGTCATCCCTTACGCAGATATCTTCCAGCAAATCTTCTCTCTCGTTCCTCCCTCCTGAGAAATATATTTTACTACTGTTCTTTTGTCGCTGCTGTCTAGCTTAGTATTCCAGTCACCTGCTAACTAATGATGATTTTCTTGCGACACTGTTACAGGTGTCCTGTAGTGTTGTGTAAAAAGTTTCCACTTTCTTCTCCGTAAAGTCAGCTGTTGATGCATGCATTTGAACAAATATTAATAGAATATTATTCCTTAAAATCCAACTGTGATGATCCTATCGTTGCCTGGATTGTATCCCACTACATCTTTTGCCTTTTCTGTGTGGATGGTGAACCCTATTCGTCCCTTCTTCTTCAACTTTTTTCCCACAGTTGAAAACTATGTTTCATCCCAACGCTCTAAATTTCTCTTGTCCGCAACCAGTGTTCTACTTAACCTAATATCTCTGTTCACCTTCCCACCTCCCGCTCAACGATATTCAGCTTACCAGTGGACATCTCTGTAACATTTCAAATTTCACTGTGTTTCACAATATCAAGACTCTTCTTTTTAAACTGGACACATCAAAAGGTAGGCTTCCAGGGAAAAGGCTTTGCTTATCATTTTCATTCGCAATACCTGAATTCCTCGGAGAACTATGCCAATCTTCCGCAGCAGTTCTTAAGTCGCAAGGCAACCCGGAGGCTCTTCACCTGTAGACTTCCTCGTCATTTCTTTCCTTTTGCATGTAATCATATCAGACTTCTTTTGACAAATACATTTGGACCTTCCGCAAGTGTTGCCACCGAGACACTATCTCAATCTAGCTAGCTGTTTGCACGCAAAAACGGCTCACCACGCTTTGACTATTCTTGTATATAATCCTGTCTGTTGCTAGCCACCTCCCTTGCTAGACTAGTAAGTAGTATGATGGCTGGCCTGTCCAGGTGGAGAGTCGATGGCACAGGTAGTATTAGTTCTACCCAGGGCCGTCAGGAAGGCAGCATTGCAGGAGGGATGTAATGTTTTAAATTTGTCGAGCAAGGGCGTGGTCATTGGGGGTGGTCATTAGAACTTGCCATGTCTGGGAAGTGTGTTTATTTATTGGTTCTCTTAACTCGATTTTTACGCCACGCTTTGCTTAGTTATCATTACTTAGATACTAGCTTGTAAAATTAAAGCAAATTGTTAACAGTCTGTGAACTTTCACACGATTTATTTCTGTAAATATCAAGCTCTTCCTCTCAAAAGTTCCTTTCAAAGGCCTTCCTTTAATAAAGACTGGTGCTATAAGGTTACCTGCGGTTGTCTTCTGCCATTTTGTTATCCTCCATCGTCCCGGCATCGCAGGCAATTATTTTCTAATGGAAACGTT
>JANTCA010028048.1:0-12798 GCA_024741275.1 Chironex yamaguchii | reverse complement strand
AAGAGTTGACAACTATGAAATGAAGTGCACTTTTAAATAAACACTCATTTGTGAAACGCTCCCCCTTGTAGGTAGGCTGTGTTTACTTGGAACAACAAAAAATGGTTGACATTAAAGGTTCTTCAACCAATTGGTAATCTTCTTGTATTACAATTAAAAAAAGTCATAGGCAGAGATCGACATCAGGTCTCTCTTTCTGTGCAGTAGAAGTGCTCGCCCTTCTACGAAAGCCCTCACGTACCGATGTGTAGTTTCATAATCTTTTATATATATTCTTAAATATTATCGTATTGTTTCCCAATTTTCTGTTTTGACTTCTGATTTCGTCATTGCAAGATATCTTTATGTTATCTCAGCAGACACAATCATATATTTGTACATTTTACTCAAGAGTAGTGCATTATAACAATTCTTGCATTAAGAGGGGAGCTGACCAGGATCGAAATGGCAACCCACAGACTAAGAAGCCAACATTCAAACTGATGTATCATCCCGACAGTATGGCTTGGTCTCTTTCTTCGTTAGTTTGACTGAGTGAGTGATAGAGAGGAAAGGAGAGAGGGAAGGAGTTAAAGAGAGGAGGAAAGGAAATGTCTAGAAAATTAAGACTCACGACTTTCACAAGATTGTCAAAATACACTAAATATTTACTCAGATCGTCTTTGGCTAAAGTCTAGTGCAGTATTACTGATTTAAACAGGTTACCTTGTAGCCAAAAATGTGGAAATTTTGTGTTTACAGTTTACTCCGTATTTGTCCTTTTGAATCATTTTTGTTATTTTCTGCTTCAAGTTGCTGGTCTTGGCTTGGTCGTTCTGGTGGTAAGCAGGTTATTTCAATAGGGAATGGATGTGTATACATTGGTGTCATTCTACATGAAATGATGCACACTCTTGGGTTTTTTCATGAACACAGTAGACGAGACAGAGATAACTACGTCAGCATTCAGTGGAGAAATATTGTTCCAGGTACGTATTACAATCTTAAAAAACCAGGCGTAAGAAACAGTCAGTAAAAGCAGATAACCTTAGCAAGAATTAATAGCAACTGTGTTTTCAAAGTAACATTATGATTTGATGTCAGTTACCATTTGCAACCAGCTAAAAATTTGCTGTTAAAGACAGACGTCGTCAGAAACACAATGTTACATTCATGTTTCCTGTTTTAAACAACAGTGCTTTTGAATTATCATAGTTAAACAAATGTTGTTGAGTCAGACTGGATCGAAAATTAAAACATTGTTACTTTCGTACCTCTAAAGAGAAAGGTGTTAACTTGTTTTTTCTGCACTAGCATTTAACACATCGTATTCCTAACACTTCCCTATTTTCTTTTGCTTATCTTTCTCCTAGGACTTCGAAGCAACTTTAAAAAGCATACCATTGGAAGTGAGATTGCATATCAATTTCCCTATGATTATTATTCGCTGATGCACTATCCAAGGTATGCCTTTACGAAAAATGGAAAGGGGACTATCATACCAAAAAATCCCCGTGCTCGCATTGGACAACGTAGGACTTTAAGTAAAATTGACATTCAGCAAGTAAATGCACTCTACCGATGTAAAAGTAAGTGCACTTTTTATTTTGCTTTCGTCAAGAGTAGTAAATAACAAACAATATTTGTCTATTTGAAAACCTAGAATTAGAAAGTATTACTGAATATTGTAATGGATAGGTGGACACGTAGATAAATAGCTGCTATTAAGTAATGGCGTTTTTTTAATTTTTATGAATACTTTTAAAGGATTGTGTTTAGATAGATAAGATATTAAGTTTTATTTTTTGGAGGAAGAAATTCCGAGATAGAGTGAAAGAACTAGAGTAAGAAGAGTTTCAGAAAGGACAATTTTGAGTGTTGGTAACAAATAATAGATAGCTTAGAATTGGCAAGCATACGAAATTGGCATTAGTCTTCAAGTACAAGATCTAAGGTAGAAACCAAATTCAGGATAGTTTGTTGTATTCTGTAAGTTAGGTATTAACATGGTGATATATTACCAGTAGAAAGTAAAACATTTCTGATAGAACACAAGGCATCGAAGCAAATAAACGAAGAAGTGATAGAAATCTTCTGACTGTTTTACGATCAGCTAAAGCTTTAAGGATATATTTATGTTTTAACAATGTCTCGAAGTTTCTTTTGACTGCTACAAACGTATATCATATATCTGTACTATTTCTTAACAGACAGGCGTGCCAAGCAGGTAAAACATAGTAGCTGTATTGACAAACTGAACAGCAACACATGCTTCAGATTCAGATACTACTGTCGATATAGTAAACATATACAAGTGCATTGTAAGAGGACGTGTCATCTTTGCTAAACAGAGGTATGTATGTTTTCATGGTTACAGAGTTTAGATAGCTTTGCATTAGAGAACTAGAGGGAACTACCATCAAATCCAACAAAATGAAATACAGTATCTTGTGATACAATACAATATTACAATTTAATACAATACAATATCATGTGTTGTAATACAATGCAATACAGTACGATACAATGAAATAAAATATTGTTTGATATAATGCAATACAATACATTACATTATATTTCATGATATGTTGTGATACAATGTGTTTATTTTTGTTATTGATAGGTGAATACCCACAATATGTTCTGTTTGCTACATTGACTGGCGATCCGAGGAGCACTTATGCAAGTACAAAGCAATGATTCAGTGCCTTGTAAATCTGCATTCAAGTTGTCTTTGAATACCTTATAGGACCTTTGCAGCTGTAGAACTTCTACAAGTGGTCGGGGTTTTTATTTTTTTACTCTTTTTGCAACAGGTTGCAACTGTAGCACTTGGTTTAAAAATACTTTCGTATACTTATTTTTATATAGTCGTAGTAGATAACTACATTACGAAGAATGATAAGGGTCCAGAACGGCTCCATTTTTGAAGTCAGCTGTCGTCTACATGAAGTAGGCTTGTTGGTGAAGATTTAAGGTCGCCATTCAAGGGCAAAGAGGTTGAAAGGCATCCTAAAATATTGGGGCTTGTTGTCCCCTAACGATTTCACAGTATTATGACTCAATGAATTGTATGCTTGATTTATTGATACATTAAAAGTGAAAGTATTGAAACTGAGAGAAACAAATCTTGTGTCCACGGCAAGGACCGATCGCGCGACTTTTTGTTTTCCTGGTCAAACGTCTTGACCACTGAGCTACCGAGATATTATGTTTTAGAGGTAAATTTTTGATGTCTTGATTTGCAGATTGCGTTACCAGTTGGCCAAGGAAGTTACGAGCTGTTTATTGCTATCGGTAACCAAGAAGTATTTAGAAGTGAACACAACAGAAAATTTCTAGTAGAGAGAGGGTTTGCTGAAGTGAGGAAGGTGTTGATGTGGAAGATCTGTGAGAAGAGAGTACGGTAGGTTATCCATTAGAAGTAGCTTGACTTTTTCCGACAACTGGCTGTTAGCAGATATCATTCTATACTTTAATTTATGCTGTGGTATGAAATGTGTTGGTTATAATTTACCCACCAGGGTGGTGTATAAATTGGTTAGACGAAATGGTAACAATTAGATTGCTTTATAACGTACATAGTGTCTGGTAGTTTAAATGTAATCCATTTAAGAGGACAGCATAAGGGAGCAAGCATTATATTTTCACATAATTCATCTTAATTTTAACTATTTTGTGTTAATGCTCTTTTGTACTTGCAGTTGATAATAAACTTTTTCGAAGACTTCTTCGTGATCCTTGGTCTTTTTTCTTACTCTCCAAATCTAGCAAGAAACAAGTTTCAGCATCATCCACCAATTCATACATAATCCCTTTTCATTTTTCACCTTCAAATTTCATAGGAAGCTGTTGTCTAAATGATTTTATCGAAAAGACAATTTCACGTCTGTACTAAGATTCCTTTCATCCAAAATCTTTCTCGTCACGAAGAGAATGTGCTGTTAGGTGGATCTTGCAAAATGTCGACTCCCTTTTCATCCTGTCCCGCTGAATATAAAGTCATGGAAAGTGATTAATGAGAGCGCGCCTCATAAGCAAAGCTAATCGACAGCTACTCTTTGGACAAACAGTTCATTGCTATGCTTGCATCAAAATGCTCACATGCAGGATGAACTTGTTATCTTTGACATCCCCTGAATCGTACTTTCTTTGCCTGAGAGCAGCAAAAACACCAAATAATGTATAACCAACGTTCATGCGAGGGATGGTCATAAACAGATTTCCTCATGTAGTATCTATAATTTGCTATATCACATAACCTTTTCCGAAAGCATACTGATGTAGGCTATGGAGTTGGCTATGCCCGTGTCTAACAAGGTGCTATACCTAGGATGAAATCCATCAATATCAATGATGTAATATATCATGAGCATACTTAGTTAATTCTCTCATAATAGATGCAATGCAGGTAAAACCTGTGAAAAATTTATTTCTTAAAACACTTGTCATGATCAAGCGGACTCAAGTGCACGTATATAGAAAGAACCACAACTAAAATTGCAGCCAGCCATGTTGAAGAAATACAATTGTGAACCTTAGAAGAACATTATGAACGTGGTGACTTTAACTCCCCTATGCTTCACACTTGTTCATTTTACATCAGTCGTGTAGGCAAATTACAGTAAGGACATTCACACTTAAAAATATAAAGACCAAGGATTGTAAACATCCGATGTATGGCAACCTTTCTTCAAGATTGGAACAGTCCAGAACTAAGACCCTTGCCCGATATCTTTTCGTCCTCTACTTCCTCCGAAGTCCAGTTAAGGTAAAAAGAAGCCGATTTTGTTTAAATTATATTTAAGTGACACCTACTAGACTGCATACAAGGAATTGTTGAGACGGACATTCCTAAAGAGTATTGGTTCTTGTCTGGACATATTATGTTGCCTTCAACATTGTTTCTTACCTGTATGCTTTACAGACAAGAGTTATTCACCATGTGTCCAACTTGCAGTCCTTTCTGCATTTTCACAGCCGTTGTCAATTGAGGAAGTATGCGTTTGTTATTTTTTCGTCCAGGTTTGTCTTGCCTCTGACTCTTGCTTCATGAAATGAGTACCAAACGAGCATCAATCGAGGTAATGCAGAACCCTCGTTTTTTTCTCCACTGTTATCTATTTACATATTTTTAACTTATTCTGATTATTCAATTACCATGGTTTAAATAATTTTATTTAATAGGTCCAATTAAAAATAGTTTGATGTCGTCTGAATCTGTAGTTACCATGTAATTCTTTTCAATTTCAGAGTAATATTCAATCTTCTCTTCCGTTCAATTGGCTTTTTAAACTACATTGCACGTGAAATGAATATCAAAGTTGCAACTTCGCGTACTTCTAAAGAAGAGAAAGATCAATCCTTGAATTACTGTCTTACAAAGCCTTAGTCATCCAACCAGATGAGAAGGAGAACAAAAAAGCATATTCCTCGTTCTTTTTTTTCAAAAAGACGGGAAAGTTAATATTTTACTGGTTATATACCAGCCCCATAACACTACATTTTCAGACATCAAGAGTTCTCATGAATGTTATCTAAAAGAGTGGGATCAAGAAAAATAACTGTAAAAGATATCACAGTACAAAAGTAAATAAAGGAATGAGTCAGGGCCCACACTACAGGGGGGGGCACCTTTTAGCAAAGTCGATAGCGTCGTAAACCGAAGTACTCCATCTTGCAGTTCGTCGAGGGTTACGAAGAAATATCACGAAATACACAATCAGTTCACCCAGAAACTGCAGCTGAGCACTACCGCATCATCTTTTACGACACTATCGACACTGTGGTAATGGCAATCAAAGATCGGTTCGAGCAGCCAAGCTATCAATTTTTCTCCTCCATTGAGCAGTTGCTATAAAGGCCATCAACTCCGAATCCTACCAAGCTGAATTAGATGCCCTTGATAAGTACAAAGATGATCTGTATGTATCAGCATTGCCCTCGGAACTTCTCATTCTTCAAATGTTTGCAAATGAACAAATTTCTACTTGCGAAGAGATAAAAGTGAAAATAATGACAGTTGCAACGAAAGCAGAAGAACTAAGGCTCATTGACAAAGTAATTAAGTTACTGAAACTAGTACTTGTTGGTGCAGCTACAAGCGCAACCCCTGAGCGATCCTTTTCGTTGGCACGTAGATTAAAAACATGGTTTCGATTTACTATGTCGCAAAGGCGCTTGAGTGCTTTAGCAATATTGTCATCGCACAAGAAGGTGACTGACAAAATGTCAATAATAGATGTTGCTAATGAGTTTGTCGACGCAAAGGCCAACAGAATAAGCATCTTTGGAAAATTTGTCGAAGTAAGATTTGTAAATATAATTGTTTTAAACAATATTCAATAAAAATCTTACACTAAAAGTAATACATTGTCTCGTCATTTCCAAATCATTTACCTTTAAAATTGCTAATTTTCTTGGCCCCTCGTGTGATAGAAACCTATCTGCTTCTCAAATATGCCCCCCTCCCCAATTTCAAAATCGTAGCGTGGACCTTAAATGAGTAAATGAATAATTACATTAGCGAATGACTGAAATATTATGAATTGATAGCAAAAATGTAGACAGCGTAAACAATAACTGAATAAACGCGTTAGCAGGTGAATGAATGATAAAGCAAGGGAGCAGAAGAAAGAACATTGAAATTTCAATTACGATGGCAACTAGTTTAAGCTAGCTACCAACACAATTGGCATAATTAATACGCTAAATCTTAATAAGATTCATTCTATGACTCTATATCTCCTTGATCAATGGGAAAGAAAGTGCCAATGCCCAGTTGCAGGACTCAAGGAAATGCATCAGATTCTTTAAAAAATGTATGTCCTATTTGTGTTATAATGGTCAAAGTGATTAAATACGTTTTGCTGTTTTAAAAATTATGAATGAATGAATCTGTGAATGTTCCTTAAAAAGCTACTAACTTCAATACATGAGTGGTTCGTGTAAAATGATATAGAATTCTTAAAAACGATATAAAAACTTTGTCAGTTGGGATCAATTTGTGAGTTTCCTTCTCACAAATTTTACTTCGTATTACTAAGATTTGTTGGTTAAAAAGTCGTGAATGGCTACTTTAAACCTTGGATGTGATATTCGAAATATATACATGCCCCATAGCTTTATTGCTAGTATGGTATTGTATGGCATGCTGTGGCATGGAACAAGAGCGTTATGACTGTGACCACCGGAGATTCGAACCATCGCTCACGACTCCAACTCGTCTTTCGACCTCTTTCCTACGAAGCTGGCCTGGTACAGTATATTTATTGTACTATTGGAAAATAATAATTTTTTTCAGAGACAGTAAAACTTTTAGGCTGTCGTGCTATGGTCAATGACCAATGGCTGTTTGATTAAATTCTCAACCGTGCTAGGACTACTCAAGCCAAATGACGCAAATTGACAGTAATGCCAGTTACCATAGAAATGGCCAAATCATCAGATGAGTGATATTTATCACATTACGAGTCGGAAGCTTTTTCTTAGCTCCGAACACACTCACGACTTATCACTTGTTCAATTGTCCACGGTTTCCACTGAGTTTGACAAATACTAGGGTTTTCAAAGCCTAACAATTGTTGGAACACATCTGCACTTGAATCGTCCTCGTTTTCATGGCGAACTACTTTAAGCTTCAATTTCTCCCTCTTGTGACCTATTTTCTTCGATAAATAACAGTCTTGTCTCTTATCAGTGTGGCAGTTACTAGTATCTGCGCAGGTGTTGGAAATAGAGTTAGGATCACTGTTATCTTTTAGATCAGTGGTTAGGATACGTTATAAAATGGTGCTATATATTACTGTTGCACATGAAAACGAGATTTGATTTTGAAGCAGTAAGATGTTCATTTCTTACTGAGGAAGGGGTATTTGTAAACAAATATTTTAATTAGGTTCATTAACTGTTGTGTTGGTAAAACTTGGTGTGACATAATGTCTTACCTTGCCAATTCACAATTCTTTCCTTTTTTATTCCTCGTCTACTTGTGCACATGACCAAGATTAGCAACGGGGAAGTATTCTGTGAAAAATACTTCCTTAAAATCCGGAGACGAACTTAAGGAAGCAGGGCAATTAAGGTCATTGTCTTAAATTCTGCCCAGTGGAGGTGTTCCTAACAGCATCGAAAACAGGAAGTCTTCTCGTTCTAAATTACAGACCTCATGATGATTGTCGTTATGTCATGTTTAGTTACTGTTTTGAGTATCATCTCATTGCAACATAACAGTGCCGTGTTTGGAGCACAGTTGGAAAAGACCATTCGAAGTGGAGAACATGCTGTTTTTGTGGTCAACAACTTTGCTAAGGCCTCTCATCGCAGGCATCTTAGGGATTACTTGTCGAATTTCGGCGGATGGAATTTGGCCAGGTCTGACACGGCCATCGTGAACAACAGAAACTCAAATCTTTTGAACTTTCGATGGACTGTACCTATTGATCCATCGGTCGTTAAAAGCTTTAAAATATTTACTCGTGCACAGAAAGTGTTGACTGCATTAAACATAACGACTGGAGAGCTTGCTGAAGGCTTTGTTACTTTACTGAGATACGGTGATATTCCACCTGTTGTAAATGGTAAGTGAACAAATCTTATCCTCGTGCATAACATACAAGTGGAGAATGAACATCATTGATATTTGAAGCCTGGATCATCCAATACATTGATATCATCAATATAACTCACTCATGCACAACTCATGGCGAAAAATGGGCATTAACTAATGTTGTACTTTTAATTTCTGATATTTGCATAACCTATACCCCGCAGATTATTAAAAAGTGAAGACAATCCTTGTTTCTAACAAAGTATTCTTGTGTTTTTGCCTTAACATTAGTGTGTGCGAAATTTGTACGTTTGTTTACAAAACATTAAAATCATGCATACAGAAACATAGTGTAACACCACAGCCTTTGCGTCCCTAGGGTTGTGGTTTGGAATCCACGACCGTGTCATACCAAAGACTTAAAAAAGTGGTACATAATGCTTCCCAGCTTAGCACTCAGCAATAACGAGATAAATTATGGCAGTTGGACACGCCGTGCTACCAGATGTGGGTCTGGCCCCTACTCGGTCTACTTCTATTAAGTCTATGTTTCTTACCAGTTAAGTATTGTGAACATGATATTATTTGAGAGCTTTTTCTATTCATATTGTTAAATACCTTACCACTGTGTTACAAAGTTAGATTCCTTCCCACATCATTTGGTGTACTGACCGGCGCCCATCTCCGCTTCCATAACCTTTGGGCCACACAGCTGTGCAAGCAAAGTAAACAGTGCTTGGTCATATCACACGTGGTCAAATTGAAACTTCAAGATGGTGACCTGCTCAGGGCAGAAAGCTGGGGATTTGGCTTTCCATCAGTTGCTGCTTGAAAAGTAGCACATTTATTCATAAGACAAAGTTCTTACTTCATTGAGATCTGCTCAAAGTTCAAGACAGTTGTATTTTATGAAGAATGTAGTTACAATTAAGATCTGAAATAGAAAAATTTATTTTCCTAGTTCGTAGTTCTATTGCTGCTTGAGAATGGACCACTATATGCAAAATCAATTCCATTATGAGTTTCAAATATTATCTTTTTAATGTGGCCAAACTAGCCTTCATTCCCAGTGTATCTGCATGTCTCAATGAACATAGTTTTTTGGCTCAAAACTTGAAAAGTGCCTTTAAAATTTTATGGCATTGCTTTAAACATTTTTAAAAGCTTTTAGGTATCTTTTTAGCACAATGTTGCAAATTTTCAAGGAGAATACTCGCTGAGAATGAGCAGTGTAGTATTACTTGCCCAAATCAATTAGCAGATTTTAATATCTTCCTAAAGTGTGTTTTATTGAAAATTAAACTTTCTAAAAGCTGGAGAAATAACTAGATTTGAAAATGGCTATCGTTTTTCAGTTCCCTAGAGTTGGAATATTTCTTAATA
Source organism: Chironex yamaguchii (assembly GCA_024741275.1). NCBI lineage: Eukaryota > Metazoa > Cnidaria > Cubozoa > Chirodropida > Chirodropidae > Chironex > Chironex yamaguchii. The sequence goes on along the minus strand of JANTCA010028048.1, from coordinate 2,888 downwards.
TTAATCATCAAGGGAGGAGAGATTGAGAGCCTATCATAGTTGCGTTGCTTATCAGACTTCATAAGTTAACAAAACTTGTCATCATCTATCCATAGAAATAGCACAAAAAAGCATTTGGGGAGAGAATGAAGTTTGGGTAAATTACTTTTTCTTTTGAGGTGTTATGGCATTGATTTGGGACACATTACTTTTTCTGACAACATTGAAATCATGTAAATATTCCATTTTTATGTCAATTAACCAGTCACGTTTTTTATGTTGAATAATACATCATTTTACAAAGGGGCCTTTACGTTGTTACTTCCTTGCTATGCCACCTCAATTTTTGTTTGAATTTTTTTTGTTTCTTGTGTAGGTATGCAAGGCAAGTTCACAGTAGCTGAATTTTTATCTTTCTAGTGTGTAATTCTGAAAATATATTTATATTTTGGTTACTGCATCATGGAAAAACAGACCTTTTCTCAGGACTAGTGTGAGGTGGTTGCCACCCCCTGTGGTGTAGTCTGTGACAAAAGTATTTTATTGAATTTGTTTCTTTGAGATTTTTCAGGTTGGTTGGTGCATGGGTTTTTTGTTTGTTACAATTACCATTGAACTTTGTTTACAAAAATGGAAACAGGAAATGGCCTCCTGATCTTGGAGGACAGGATGTGAATGCAACTGGCAACAGGAAATGTGTACTATTTGATCAGCTGCAACTGTGAGAATTTCATTAGTGGATTTGTGAAGAAAGACTAAGGAGTTGAATTTTAAATTTATGATGGAGAAGAGAGTACGGTTTTTGGGACAGGCGGTTGTTGGACATGTTTTACCACTTGTTTGAGATGTTTTTGCGCTTATTTTGAAACATCAGGAAATTGGTATTTGATCTCTTGAGAAAAAGTGTGTACATGGCATCGTTTATACTGCTTTGTTTCAATTGAAATGTGTTGATACTTTCTGGCTGTTCATTGGTGGCAGAAAACGGAGCATTTTTGGTCAAAAATTTTGAGGATTAGGAAAAGTAAAATTGAGAACATTTTAGACAAGGAACACACGTTTTTATGTGTATTAGTCACTGTTTGGGCATAAAAGTGAGTTTCACGCTTCAATCTGGCCCTGTTTTCATCTATTCTGTTTTGAATGTCTTTTTGTACTGATAAGCATTTAATTTTATTTTTATCACCAGTTCTGTGAATTGAATTGTAGGTTTTCCGTCAAATGAGTTCTGTTGTAAAAAAAATTGTAAAAAAAGTGTGAACTGATTGCACATTATAATATAATAACCGAAAAACCCAATATTCGTTTTTTGCCACTTATGGACTTACTCTCTGAGCCATCAGAAGTTAGAATTCAATAACAATTTTGATTTGAGACAAGTTTTAAAAAATGTAGTTTTTTGGCCTCAGATCAGACAAAAAAATTGAGGTCAAGATGGCTAAAAAGGTAATTTAGGACACAAAATGCCACAAACATGGGTAAAACCTGTGAAAACAGTGACTCTGAGCCTTCGGTAATGTTGTCCATCGAAAAAGGGCATCTGGAACTCATCTGGGAGCCCATAATTAAAATTTACGAATGTGACGTGGTTACCAACCCCACCATTGTCATCATTATTCCTTACATCATCATATTTGCTTCAGCCTCCTCCATTCTTACTTTTTAAACAGGCTCATGAATACTGCAATTTTGTTGTATATAGCAAACCTTAATTTCATTATTTTTATTTCATTTTCTGTTTTCAAAAGGGACTTATTAATTGTTTATTTTTTGTTACTTTGTTCTAGTTATCAAAGTTTTCATATTGAGTTAGGCAAACTTTTGGTTTTCATGTGCTCTAATGGTTATCCATTGTGGCTCATAGACTTTAGCATTCAGGTTTTTCTTGGAAGAGTTTACTCATGCAAATTAGTGTAGTCTGGCTCCCAAACTGTTTCTCTACATTTCGCCTTGAAAATTTGCGACATTGCACTAAAATCATACTTAAAAGCTTTTTTCATCTGACACTCCTCAGAGTTTGAAACGTCAGAAAGGAAAGTATATGTATATGGCAACATATTTATACAAAACATGTAGCAAAACTAGCCAATCATAAACAAGAAAGGAAATAGAGAAAGTGAAAATAAATAAACAAAACATTATTCAAAGAGTCCAAGTGAGAAAACAAACTCTTTCTGCCTACAGAGTAATGGTTTTGTTGTTTTAATGTAGACAGACTCCAGTACACTTAGATGAAAAGACGATCTAGCTGTGCCAATTATCCAATGGGTTAACTCGCGAAATTTATGATCATATTCGTCCTACAGGTTCTCAATGTCCACGTATGTATGGTTTACCTAAAACACACAAGAACAATACTCCTCTGAGGCCTAGTTTATCCATGATTGGGTCTGCTCATCACAAATTGGCTAAATTGCTTTCTAACCTTTTAGAACCAGTCTTGAAAATCTACAGCAAAACGTGTATCAAAGGTTCCTTCACCTTTGCAAAATTTGTTCAAAACCTAAACATTGATTCTTGTGAGGCGGTTGATATAACCAGCCTTTTCACTAATGTCCCCCTTGGTGAGATGATCAAAATATGTGCCAGTGCTTTATACAGGGGAAAGGTTGAACAGCCCCCCATCCCAGAAGAGATCTTTGTTGAGCTAATGGAATATGCCACTAGAGGCGTTGAAAGTTTTAACAATACAATGTATTGACAAAAGGACGGGATGGTAATGGGTAGCCCCTTGGGTCCACCATTGGCAAATATTTTTGTCAGCTTTTACGAGGAAACAACCAAAGTTGTCTCAAACAAAACAACCAAAAGTTGTCTGTTTACTTTCGGTAAGTTGATGACACCTTTGCCATCTTTAAAACAGAGCGGGATTGCGACAGGTTTTTCCAAAAACTTAACCAGTTACATCC
>JANTCA010028037.1:11095-22142 GCA_024741275.1 Chironex yamaguchii | reverse complement strand
CAAACCTCCGTGCCATCACGGCACAAAGGTTTGGTGAAGGACATTCAAAGTCCTTGGTATCACGAGACGAGACCCAGCGGTGGGTAAGGGAAAATTCATTGATTTCTCTGTGTTTCGGCTTAAGCCTTCATCAGTGTCAGATATTTGTAATACCTCAACAGACACAGTGCATATATATAACAGACACAGTGCATATATATAACAGACACAGATATATATATATATATGTGTGTGTGTGTGTGTGTGTGTTGAGCGACCCATATCACAACATCATGAAACAATTTTGAAAATGTAGCACTGATAAGCTGCCTGAATGTAGCTTAAGAGCCAAGGCAAATGCACAAGTTCCAGCGACACATGCTGCTAATCCTCACTCTTGTGTTCAGTGTGGTCTTCTTTGCAGGACGTAAGTGCCACTTGTAAGGCTTAAATATAGTTGTCGGGGTATCATATGCCGAAACCGACGGAAGAGTCCATCATATCATGTTTGTTGATTCTCTCTCTGTCTCTCTGACAAGCCAAGCTTTTTATTTGTGTATCAATATATTCAAATTACCTTGAAAATTTGCGAAATTGCGCTAAAAACATACTTAAAAGCTTTTTTCGTCTGACACTCTTCAGAGTATGAATCGTCAGAAAGGAAAGTATATGCATATGGCAACCTCTTTTATACGAAACATGGAGCAAAACTAGCAAGTCATAAACAAGAAAGGAAACAAAGAGAAATTGAAGAAACAAAACATTGGAAGAGTCCAAGTGAAAAAACGCAATACACTACGCGGTAATACGACTTGATAAGAGGGGATAAAGTATGTTTCTAGCGCAATGTCGCAAATGTAAAAAGCGATTTTCAAGTTTTGTACCGCAAAAAGATTGTTAATATATTCTTTATTTTTATATACATATACTTGATATGTGTTTTTTTCAGGATTTATTCAAACTAAGAACCAAAGAGAGAAAGGATGCACAAAAAATCCACGATCTGGAGCTTAAATTACTTCGGGCCACTGGCAATAAACGGTATGATCCAAGTGATACCTTTCAATCTAATACCAACAAAGAAAATCTACCTCGTAAAGTGCTTGAGGACTCGACACTCGTTAATTGCGAACTGTGATTTATCAAGTTATTAATGCATAAAATACAGTGCGATTTGATGCAAGCGTTTAGCTTAGGTTTTAGAATTTCATTATCTCCATTTTTAATCATAAAATGTATTTATCCCCTCTTATCAAGTCGTATTAGTGTGTAGTGTATTGCGTTTGCAAGACGTTTGAAACTCGCATGTTTATCAGGCACTGTGATGATAATCTCGGTGTTATTTTTAATTACGGTTTTATACTAACTACAATGCTGACACCTACAGTTATTTGTCCGTTTTTAGCAGCTTGCAAATAAATGAAATTTAATCAATTGAAAAAAACGTGTGCTTGATTGACTTCCTCATTAACTTTACATTACTATAGAATGTCATGTAGTCTGATTATCGACCTTGATACACACACGTGCAATCTCATTGTCGAACAAAGTTAAATATACCAAGTTCATAGTGAGGAAGCAAGTTTCATTGAACCTAATTTTCCATTCAGTTTACGTACTATACATTGTAAAGCTAGATATTTTCACTATTGCACGTTGCAAATTGATATTAATTATCAATTCCCTGATTTGTACATCAAAACAATTCATGAATCATGTTGCCCTTCTAAATGGGAATGCACTCATGTTATAAGCATGCGTTTCATCTGCTTGCAATTCTCTGCAATATGCAAACACGAGAGGTTTACTATCTTATTACAAATGCAAAGATCATTTCGTTTCTAGTAAAGCTACAATTTGGTGACATTGAGAAGTGGTATTCGTTACCTTGTCTACGGTAGTTTTGCAAGCTTTTTGCTCCCCGCTTAGTCCTTGTATGCGAGAAATGCGAGATCCTTGTAGGATATTTGAAACCGAGAACAAAGTTAGAAACTAATGGCTTCAGGCAGATTTGCTCATACGCTTTGGACTTGTAACACGTGGGATTTTACACTGAGAAGTCCCAAGTAAAGCCTTTCTGTAATTCCTCATGCCTTCCCCAGGGAGCCCACCTCCCAGATCAACTAATAAGAGGCACTTCCCTTAATAAAAAAAACCTTTTGTTAGCAAGACAGATTATCAGGTTTCATGCATCACCAATTTTATATAGAGAGATTGCGTCTTAAGGGACTTATAAATGAAATGCAGAGATTGGAATCGCACGCACTATTGGGCTCGAACGGCATAAGGCTTAGTCACGTGCGCTTAACAAAGTGTTATTTGATAGTGTTAAGTAATACCCTAGATTGAAAATTGATCACAATGATATCGGGTCACTTTTCATATTCCTCGGTTAAGAAACAAAAACATTTAAGATACAACCAACTGATAGCAATTTATAGCAGTAACCTTACACCATCAAGAATTGTGGTTTCCTCGGTTTAAGTCGAGTGATAAAGTTGTGAGAAAGATTGTGTTTTTGCAAGATTTCTTGACTAGTAATTTCCATAATGATGAAAGAGCTCGTACCTAATGCCTCGCCGTCTTCCTCGACCTTATTTGAGGATGGATTTGGTGATAATTTTAGCAATACAACAAACTTTCACGACACCGAGTCTCTGATTTCATGCGATGAAACATGGTCACCACGAAGAGGATTGACAACTTTAACATGCGCCCTTTTTATCGTTGGTGAAATGGCCGGCAGTGGAGTGTTAGCATTGCCAAAAGCGATGCTTAAAACTGGCTGGGCAGGTATAGCATTGCTCAGTATTTGTTGTCTTGTGTCTCTATACTGTGGTATACGCCTTGGACAATGCTGGACTATACTCAGAAATCGGATAATTGCATACAAGGCCCACGTTCGTGATCCATATCCAGCGATTGGATTGGAGAGTTTTGGAAATCCAGCCAAGAGATTAGTTGAACTCTGTATTCTTGTGACATTGCTTGGAGTTTGTATCGTATTTTTGCTTCTATCAGCACAAAATATTGCTAACTTACTCAATATTAAATTTGGAGATATACCAGCCAAGCAAGAATTTCGTATCTGGATTTTAATTTGTTGCGGGTGCTTGCTTCCTTTCAATTACCTGGCTTCACCGAAAGACATCTGGCCTCTTGCCTTAGGAGCTTCTGTTTTCACAGGAACATCATGCGTGCTTATTATCGCAAAAGCATCACTGGATTACACATCAGATTCTATCGCAACCCAAAGGCAACCTGTCAAAGTCGAATCCTTCTTCAGTGGCTTTGCAACTATGGTTTTTACATTTGGTGGTGCAGCCATGTTTCCTACGTTTCAAACAGACATGAAGAAACCAAAAGATTTTCCCAAATCAGCCATGTTTGCTTTTTTTGCAGTGTTGTTGATGTACCTACCCACAGCTGTTATTGCCTATTTTGTGTATGGAAGCGAAGTTCAAGACAACATATTAGTTACCATGGCAGCACACCCAGGAAACCAAAAACTTGTTATTGCCGCTGAAGCTTTACTTACAGCCCACTTACTCTTTACTTATGTGGTCACGCTAAATCCAATATCGCAACAAATAGAGGAGTATTTTCACGCTCCAAAACGTGAGTATCAAGTGGCCAATAATCTCTACATTTGCGTGGCAGACAGACACTAAACAAATCCTTTACTTAAACTCTATTTTCACGCCCGAAAACGAGAGAATCTAGGGACCTCCCCAAATTTGCTTGGACGACAAGCGCTAAACGTGTCCTCTACCGAGTGGAACTACTTAAGCTATTATTTCACACTCCAAAACTAGAAGGTCTGGTGACACTAGCCCCTCAAATTTGCAAAGACAATGCAATTGAGACTAGATGTAAATGTTGTTAAACTGAATTGGAACTGAAATATAAAATATTGTCTAATTCTGACATATTTTCCAAAATAATGCAGACGACATGGTGGTCACGAGGGATGTAAAACACAAAGTACGATTAAAATTAATGACTTAAAAACTAAAACGTGTTTAGGCGGCACATTTTGTATTAAACTGGTGTCATATGGCTAAAGTAACTCATAAACTTCATAACGAATTGGTTTGCATTAAAGATTTGTCGAAAATTATTATTATTATTATTATTATTATTATTATTATTATTATTTCTGATACTCTCAAGACTGTTCTTATATCCTGGTAAATGAGCTCCAATATTATTATTATTATTATTCACTGTCGGTAACTTTGCTGAATTCTGATTGTTTCGTGTTGCATACTAGTGGTCCATTTTCACATAACAATTTTCGAACAGCTCACAAATGAAACGATAAAAGAAAATACGCATGGTAAAATAAAAATCATTTCTTATTCTTTCTATTTGTATTGCCAATATAAATGGCCAAATGGACTGCTTTCCCTTAATTTGAGGCAATTCTAACTTCATATTACAATTTTCTACAATATATCGTAATATTGTCCACTACAATATCTGTATTCCACTCAAGACATACATCACTTATTACATTGCTATCGTTTTTCTAAGTTTGATTTAAGTTCAGTAGAACTTCATATCCAAGACCCTTGGCAACCTCGAGGAATAAAGCAAAGGTATACAAATCTATCAAATCATCCATTTAATCAAAAATTCTTACTTAATTATGTTTTATTTAAATTTAGTGAAATTCAATATTTCAAACGGTGATAATTTCCATGCTTTCAGAAATTCGTTTCCACGTAGAAGCACAGCGCAGTCATCATCATCGTCATCATCATCATCATCATCATCATCATTATTACCATATTATTATCATTATCATCATTATTATTATTACTATTATTATTGTCATTATTATTTATTGACTCAAAGCATTTGACCTTCACTGCTTTGAAATAGTCAGTGTCAATGCGGGCACCAACCAGCTGCCAAAGAACTCACAAGTCTTTGAACCAGGATTTTTAGGAACCAAGTACCACTCTTAATACTCTGCTGACCCTAGAAGAGCTTTTTTCTGCACATGGTCAACACAAATTTCTATCCCAATCTCATGCATAAATTTCCCAAACCTACTTGTTATGGCTCCCAGTGGTCCAATGACAATAGGAATAGAAGTTACATTCTGCATGTCCAACAAAAGTGTAATCTCATCCTCCAATGACTTAATCTGTGCATACTGTGGTGTCCCAAATTCTCTTGATCTTGTATCTGGTATTCTTGATGTAGGAGAGACAAATCCGTTTCTGTTGTTCTTTTCCTTCTTTTTGTTTGGGCGAAACTGTCTTGCTTAGGGCCCCTGGATGTCCATAAATTGGTATCCATGGGAAAGGAGAACATATTTCAAGTGTTTTTCTTCAATCGTTAGGTCGGCAGGATTTCATATAATGTTTCCTGCCCATCTGGAAAGAGTAGTACACTCTTGCGAGCTTTGGCTGGATGGTTTGATGTGCTGGTGAGGCACTGGTCTGTGTAGGTTGGTTTTCTGTAGATATTAAGTGAGGTACTGCAATTTGGCTGCCTCTTTACTCATACATCAAGGAAAGGTCATTGTCCTTCTACCTCCTTTTCCATGATGAAGTTAATGTTGTAGATTGTAAATTGTAGACGTTTTAGAATTAATTGTGTAACTTAATCCTCATTGGTTATAGCAAAAACGTCATCAGCATATCTTTCCTAGATGGATGGTGGTTTATCTGCAGTTGTCAGCGCTGTGTTTTCGAAGGTCGGCATGAATTTTTCCGCAAGAACAGAGGAAGTTGAAGTTCCCATCTGTACACGATTGTTTTTAGTGTAGATCTCATTGTTGAACAAGAAAAACAGGTATTGCTAAGAAGGGCTAAGAAGTTCAAGGATGCTATGGGGTTGTAGCGAGGTTCTGGATTACAGTGAGGTGTCAGTGATAGGCAAGTCTTTAAGGAAACGATCGGGTGTCATCGATTCGCGTGTGGGTATGTCAGGGGTCGAAATAAGAGATTTGTGTGGTTCCGGTCTTTTTAGTGTGTGCACGTGGAGCTCACTCAAGACGGAACTGGGATACGGGGAGTGTTCTGGGCCCCTTGGTGGGGTCCGGGGCGGAAGCTCATGCCTTTTAAGTGCTTAAAACATATGTATTAATAGTATTATAAGTTCGACGCACTGGTCCATTCAAATATAAATTATAATATGAGAAAACATACACGGCTTTTGGAGATGCCGGTCATTTTACTGGAGTTGCCATAGTTTAGAAAAGGTCAATGTGGCCCGGCGGTTATTTCGACCCCTGTATATAATGATGTGACATCTCTTCATCTTGGACTATGTGTTAAGTCTTTATAAGTCTTGCAAAGTTTGAGTTGCTACAGTAGTGGTCTGTATGGGTCTTTGCTAATTTTTTTTCATGTTAATTGATCCGGAAAAACTGAAAATAACACTACTTCAAATTGCCATATGTCTTTCCAATATCCTGCAGCTCAAAATACTAATCAATGTTGTTATGTCTATTGAGCATATCTAACTGCAACATGCAGTTGGACATTTTACAAGCGAAGTCTTTAAAAGCTGTCACTTTAGTAATGTGTAGCGCAAGAAGGTTATTTTGCTACCGAAAGTGTACTTACCTTTCAACATTGTCTTCTTTTTTGACTTCATAATTATTTTTAGTCTTTTGTATTGATTTTTAAGTAAACATTTATGGTCAGAAATATTAGTTATTGTTGTCAAGACACATCGTGTTGACCACGTCGTCAAATTTGCAAATTTGCTTCAATGTCAATTGTTCTTACCAAGTATAGGTACTGCTTTGCCAGTGTAAAGACTTGATGGATATTTGTATAACCCTTTCTATAATGACTACTGAATGAGTCTTCATAAACTTTTAAATATCAATTTTAGCAGATTCGTATCTTTGTACGTGTAGTCGTTATTGGTTTTAATCGAAATGGTAGTGACATTTGAAACACATCCTTTAATGTTATTCTATTACGCGGCTTCAGGACTACACTTAGAATTACCTCTGGAATTGTGTAAGAAAGTAAGGCTCAGTTAACATCCGTGTGGCTAACGCTTAGTTTTCCTTTTAAGTGTAGCTGTAATACTATGCAACGAGGGATAAGCAGTAGGGTGTGTGTAAATTGTCGGTGGTGCAAAGAAGTTCCAGAGAGGAAGGTAACATCACAGAAAATATAACAGAAAAACTTAAAGAAGATGAGAAGTGAAGAGTGGGAGAGTTGAAGAAGAGGAGAGTCAAGGAGGAGTAGAATTAAATAGCAAGAGTGTGAACGTGCACTAATCGGTGAAACGTGCACTAATCTGTGAAACGTGCACCAATCTGTGAAACGTGCACTAATCGGTGAAACGTGCACTAATCTGTGATAGGAATACATCTGCTTAGATCTTAAGCGCATGCTTTTAAACAGCCATGTGCTTTTTAATTGTCAAAGTTCATCAATGTTAGCAAGAAACTCTTGATTCTTATATTTACAGAAACCAGGGTGGAAAGTTGATGATCTCAACGATGATCAAGGTCGAGGCACAGAAATGGTAATCGAACTTCCAAGATCAAGAGATGGTAAGTTCTCCAATACAATTCTAAGTAACAATGATGTGTACAAATTAATTTGCAACATTGCATATAAATTATACTTGAGTTTGATTGTCTGTCTGCCTACCTTTCCGTCTCTTGGTGACTTTCAATAATTTGAACTGTTTTTTCTGGTCCAAAATTTGAAAGTCGACTTTAACATTTGCGACATGGCGCTAGAAACGACAAAATAGTTTTTTTCACTTGGACTCTTCCAGTAATACTTTGCGCTTTCATTTTTTCTTCGTCTTTTTTGTGTAGGACCCGATCTATGTTTCGTATAAAAAGGGTGCCATATGTCTATACTTTCCTTTGTGCCTATTCATACTCTGAAAAGTGTCAAACCAAAAAAAGCTTTAAGTTTGTTTTTAGCGCAATGTTGCAACTTTTCAAGGCGATTTTCGATAACTGTGAATAAATTAAGCGTTTATCGTGGTAAATTCAACGTTTACCAATAGTGCCTTAAAAAGTATGGTATTGCTGTAGGTAGACGCAAAACGTGGTAGCGGTGTCTGAATACAATATAGTTATTCACTGATTCTGCACAAGATGTATCGAGTCATTTAGTTTGAGCAGGTTTGTACTGGAGCACGAACGGAAGGTATTTATTTGTAGGCGAGCACACGATAATGAGTTTTTGGCAAAGAAAAAATCGGAATACCAATGTTGGATACAGCAACTGGACTAATACGACTTTCGCGTTGTAAAATGTGGGCTTGATGCTTTAAATGAGTAGAAGTGTGAAGAAAGACCATTGCTAGCTTCAACATTGCAAATAACGTGGTTGTAAGAGAAAGTGCAGATATTTTGGGCACTTGGTCAGAAACGGTGGGTTACAGAGGAGCTTGATGAAGGGAAATGTCGAGGGGAAGAGATACAGAGGAAGACCAGGAACAACATGGGTGAGCAACATCACAGACTAGATGCAGATGAAAGCAGGAGAGTTGCATGGATCTGGCTAGAGACAGAATAGGATGGCACTCACTGAATGCTGAAGCCTTTAATGGGTGATGCGGCCACCAAGGACAAGCGGTAGAATTTCAAGTCCCATTTTTTGTTCTGTACTGAGTAAAAATTTTGGTCGAAGTAGAATTTACTCAAAATCAAGTTTATCATTGAAAATCGATTACCCGTAGCATTAGTTCCTACTTCTTGATCATAGGCGATACAAGTATGAATTTTTGAGACACAACGTACAAAGTAACTAACACTTAGCGTTCGTGCTTGATCATTATTGACAGTATCTAGTAGGGGTCTGAATTTTAAAATGACGAAGGCGATTATCATTAGAACTCAGGCTTCTGAGGTCTGCGATTGCTTCGCTACAATAAATCTCAACGAGCTATAAACGTATACGGTTCATTTGCCCAATCAGTGCCCAATCAGTGATTTTTGAATCTTGTTGTACCGTTTGGAATTTGAGATCGTCGGTTACCTCGTATAAAACGTGCTTTTGCAAAAATATAGTGCCGTGAAGCTAGTATATAATTAATAAAATATAAGACTTGTAACCCGACGCCCTTTTGAAGAAGAGAATGATCCATCCGCGATTAATGTCGCATAACTGATGCCATGTGGATCGAAATTTGCGGATCGATCGTTTCCTCCTTTAAAAGGGCTGTGAAGTGACAAATTTCATATTTCACAAACATAAGATTGGTTGTTTTTTTGTCGGATTTAGGCCTCGGTCTTTTCTTGAGAGGTGGTAGTGATTACCCGTACATTGAAGGAGACCCAGGCCTCTTTGTGGTCAGCATTAGAAAAGGAAGCGTGTCTGACGTGGATGGCAGGATTCATCCTGGAGACAAGATCTTAGAGGTAACACCTTATATTTCGTATAAATAAGTAAGATAAATATGGGTATTCTGAGTAGAGAACGTGTAGAAGACATGATACGCGACTGTAAAATGAACTTCTCGATGAACATATCTGTTGCCTCTTATCATTACCTCAATCAGATGATGTCACCTAGATCCAGTGATACAGCTTAGGACATAGCAAATAGGGGCTTTCCATCCATAAATTTGCTATCGTCCTTGCTCAGTTGCCACATACGCTTACTACGTGCACGTGTCATGGTAAGCAGATTGTAAGGAACCCTTTCACTCCCTTTTTGAAAGGGGCCATCATGCGATGAATCTTAGCATATACAACCACTACCGTTCATCTCGATGTGGCTGCATCTCGTAAGTTTTTGAGCCTTGAATGGCAGTGAGTTTGCAACTCAAGCTTGGTCTGATATATCTTGCGGTTGATTGGAAACCGCAATTCGTACGTGCAAAGTGTTATCTATGCTTATGGGCTTTAACCGCTTTTTGCTTTTATTGGCCCTTTTAAAAACACCAGTCTACTGCTCAGTCCCACCCTTCTAAGTGTTAAGTGTATCAGAGCAATGATAAGTTAATCCCGGTAACAATTTGAAAATAACCTTTGATGACATCGTACCGCCGAAGATATGACTGGTTATTGACCGTGACGATTGTTGTGATAGTAATAGATGTAAGTTTGCAAATGGATGTCGTTTAGATTGGTAAATTTAATATTTTAAACTCGTAGGATAATTTGTTTATGAAAGATCTCAGTCTTGTGAAGAACGTATCCTTTGGCTGATATTGGATGGCCACATCACCAGTTTGGACATCTTTTTTAACCTAGATATTAATCATCAATGATAACTTAACTTCAAGGATCAGTCCTTTTATTCCAAAGTAATACTTCTTAATAATTTCTTCCTAGATCAACGGCATCGATGTCCGATGTGTCTCAAGAGACACTGCGCTTTGCATCATCAATTCTTTTTGCATCCTGCATTCATCAGCAGATAGAGTAAAACTTCGGTTGGAAAAAAATGCCGAACTATATTCAAAACGACGGGAGGAAAAACATAAGTTGGAGGTAACTAGTTAGAGATAATTTTAGCCAGTATGTTAATCGCACATGAACCAAGTGCCTATTGGCGTCACTGTACCGCTGATGGAACACGAATGCACATATTTTGGAGCTTTACTAGAGCACTGATTGAGCAGCGGTTTAATGTTCTATAAGGTACACTTTGACTTAGCTTATAGAACACCAGTGTTACTCTTTTGGATCGTTTATAATCCCTTATCTAGAGCCACTGTAACTCTTGTGTAGCGTTTGTGCAGTGCTTATAGACCACAAAGTGAATTTTTATAGAGCGTCAGAACACACTTATAAAGCGCTTATGGAGCGCCAGCGTAGTGTATATGGACGACTATAGCTATAGCACTTATGGAGCGTTAGAAGGGCACTTATAAAGTGCTTATGAAGCGCCAGTGTAGTGCATATAGGCGATCATAGCTGCAGCACTTACAAAGCGTTAGGAGAGCACTTGTGAAGTGCTAATGAAGCGCCAGTGTAGTGCATATAGGCGATCATAGCTGCAGCACTTACAAAGCGTTAGGAGAGCACTTGTGAAGTGCTAATGAAGCGCCAGTGTAGTGCATATAGGCGATCATAGCTGCAGCACTTACAAAGCGTTAGGAGAGCACTTGTGAAGTG
>JANTCA010028037.1:0-10995 GCA_024741275.1 Chironex yamaguchii | reverse complement strand
CGCCAGTGTAGTGCATATAGGCGATCATAGCTGCAGCACTTACAAAGCGTTAGGAGAGCACTTGTGAAGTGCTAATGGAGCGCCAGTGCAGTCCGTATGGATGATCATAACTATAGAACTGTCAAGGGAGTTTTTATAAGTCAACATTTTCTCTTTTGTATTAATTTCTTAAAGAGAGTTGACCAGTTCTAATCGTGGCCTTACAGGAGTTTTGTGATCTAGTTTAGCTGAGGTGCTTTAGCGTCGACGTTTTTGTTTCGTTTCCCTTCCCTCTTTGAGTAAATTTGCAAGTTTTCTCTCCTCTTTTAAATTAGTCAAAGTGCTTTAGTCATGACATTCGTTATTTCCTGAAGTTTACAATGCATAATTTGAAAGCAGGTTGAAGAATTGATCCTTCTAAGTACCGGCTGTAATAAGGCAAGGGTAATGTGGTGTCTTGGTGCCAACTCTTGATCATTGATTTCTTACCATGTATTTTTATGTAACTTACTAGATATTTAAGGCCCCCGGCTTAAGTGTAAAGTCAGTTTTTTGTGTGGACATCGTGACGAGCTAGAGTTATTTTATAACATTTGTCATGTCAACTGCAAATTTCATATTTGGATCAATTGAGAAAATCGTTCCTGACTTCTTTCATTGATGAAAGTGTGAACCTAATCCAACTAAAATGGGACTCGAACTTGTTTCACTATACCTATAGACGCTATTTTGACCTAGTCCCTTACTTCGGTGATTATTTTTATGAGTTGATCCTTCGCTAACCAGGATTCTCTATCAGCAGGCATTGCAGACTCGGGTCCTCATGGGCGAAGTGGTCCTTTCATTGGTAACCTATATTTATTCCTTTTCTGTATGATAATCAGGCAAAGGTTTCAAGCATATCTGAATGTTGCAGTTAAATTCAAAACATGATCTTTCTTTCAAGCGACTTCTACCTGAAATGGAAACGTTCACATTTCAGTATTTTTATGTATGTAAATTTACAGCCAGTTATCGTGTAGTGGATCAATGGGGACTGGGACTGGCAAAACGTAAATAACCGTGCAGAATCTTTACCAATTTTTTCTTATCATCCAATATGCCCACAATATGATGATAGCCTGTATTCTATCACACACCCCTGCGGAATTACGAAAATCAATTTCTCTTTATTCATTTGATTTTATGACATAATTCTCAGGACTTTGTTACAAAGCGGTTTAAGTCAATGTCGTAATCATCAATGGCGTTGGGGAGACTAGAATTTGCGCAGCCTAAGGTTTCAAATGCAGCCTCATTTAAATAATTACAGCCTCATAGTCTTTCAAGATATGTGAAGAGTTTGAGTTTTGTTCTTGATTTCGTCCTTTAAGCTCCATCGCAACTGAGTGCATGTGAGCTGGGTCACGCGACCCTACATTTATTTTCTACTCACGGGAATCAGATTTCTAGAAGTAGGTCGTTTTGATTTCTCGGAAAAGAAACACAATTGAAATTGCAGGACATTGAGTATATGATATTGAGATATCAATACCTTCTTTGTTGAGCAAGAGTCCGTTGTATTTCCTTGTTAAGTCGTATTCATCATGTGAAATTTGCTCCTGTCAGTAGGCAGGCTAAAAATGATTCAAAGCATACTTCTAACATGTCGTTGAACTGTTCAGTAAACCATGACAGATTTTCTCCAGTTGCAGCAGGGCTTATTTCAGTATGAATAGTGGCCTTGTAATAAATGTTTTGTGTTCAATGGCACCATACTCCATTATTATTAGCTGTTAGCCAGCCCACCTTGGCCATCTTTTTGTGAAGGGTTCGGTGTTTTGTAGGAAACACAGCATTCAAAGAAGGTAGTGCTCTTTGCTTGATTTTCACTCATTATCTTTTGATGAGACACTCACGATAGATTTAAAAATTGAGTATTGAGTACAATAATTGTAGTAATGGAACTTAGCAGAGGAGAACAAGTAGTTAAGTTAGGGAAGTTACACACTGAGATGGATAAATAACAAATTAGTCAAGTGAATTGAAAAGAGGAGTGAAAATTCAGTGTTGTTACGGGGGAGAGGTTGGTATTTGAATGAATTCAAGTTCCATTATTTTGAAATTGAAGGATGAAAGATAAATCTAAAATGGAAAGAAATGGAATCATTTTCATTTCAAAGGACCAGCATATCGCCTTACTCTTTTTAGTCTTCGCGAGAAGCGCCAGTTTAGAACAATTTTGTGAATCTTGGTTAAACAACAAAAACATCAGTTTTGGTTAGATCTTGTACATTAAAATAATAGGGCCTTGAAGCATTTTGGTGATAGTGCTCTCAATACTAACAAGTACTAGAACATTCTAGATTTCTGGCCCTGGTACAACACATTAGACCTTTGTAACTTTTCACCTCCTTTGAAATATTCTAGAAGAAATTCTATTTTTGACATGACGTGAATTCTAGATTTCGTAATGTCCATTGGTGCAGAGTATTTGACAGAACTAACGGATAAAACTTTTGAGTAAGGAGCAAGATTTTGTTTAAAATATTTCTAAGCTGACATTGACTTTAAAATATTCAGTAAGTCGAGTGATATAAAATACCATTTATGTGATGAATGCAGATCTTTCATTTGTGAAGTGAACTGAGACAACACTATGGAAGGCTTAACGGATTTTGTTTAAATATCTGTACTGACACGTTACTGAGACAGAGAGTGCGAATTTCATTTACTCTTAACATTGGAGGTTGTTTATTTAGTTACACATGAACCAGAAAATAGCATTTGATGCAAAGTTCCCGAATTAAGTAAAACGAACTTTGATGAAGGTACTAAAAGCATTTAGAGAAAATTGACTCAGATATTAAGAAATGTAAATTTTTGCTTTTAAAACGCTTGGCTATGAAGATTAACAAAA
This sequence comes from Chironex yamaguchii, assembly GCA_024741275.1. Lineage (NCBI taxonomy): Eukaryota > Metazoa > Cnidaria > Cubozoa > Chirodropida > Chirodropidae > Chironex > Chironex yamaguchii. The sequence continues at coordinate 8,117 of JANTCA010028037.1, read as the reverse complement.
GTTTTGTATCTGTAAATAGCATTCTAACCACTAACATTAAATTATCTTGAGTGTCAGAAAATTAAATCTAGGCTTACTGATAAGCTATATCGATCTGAATTTTTAAACAATATTGTACTGTTTGCCAAAATAGTATGCTACTCTTCAGAAAATAGTTGTATGACATTAGCTGGGAATGGTAGAGGTCTACACTAGATAAAGACCACCCAGCAGTGAGGCAGTATTCTAGGTTTCCTTCCCTAACATCCAACAAAGTTATCGTTTCCTTTTGGTGCTTTTGAATATTGCGCGAGTATTGTAGCAGCGAGAAAAAGGTTTTAAAGGACATGAACAAAAGGTACTTGAGTTATGCCGTGCGTTGGCCCTAAATGGGGTCTGTTGACAATGAAGCGGCAGTCACGTCTAGCTATACAATTAACAAATCAAGATAGGAACAAACAAGAAATAAGCAATTGAAGAACTAATAATAAGAAGACATGTGAACAAATGAAAAGCTGCAGGAAAAATAAGTGACGAAGAAAACAAATGAGCAAGTAAAGGAGTGAGTTAGCAAAATATGGTAATGGTGAATGGGAAAACGAAGAATTTCACAAAGAAAGAAAGAATTGGATCAATCGAGAAACATCTGTTGCACAAGTTAATGTGTAAAAGGCGAATATGCGAACACGTCAACAAGCTCACCTCTATTTGATCCTTCTTCTCCAGGCAAAATTGTCTCTAGTACTCTTTGAACTTTAGTAGAGTGACGTATTAAATTTGAATGATGCACAGTGTGTAGAGATCTCCACTGTGTTGTAATGCATTGGTTATCGAAGTTCATTAAGTAAACAACAAGTTTGCAATTGTGTTTACACTAGTTAACCTGCCACCTTTAGTTGTGAATTATGTACTTTTATAGAAATTGCGATTTCAAAATGTTTAAAAATGCGTGCTTTAGCGTCAATGCCTCTTATTGGAGTCGAAGCACACACGTAGATAGAGACTGTATTAAGAAATATTAGTGAATTAAATGACTTGAATTATCTAGAAGAAAAATTCCTTTAATTTATTATTTCAATAATCTGATTGGTTAATGTTTTTGGAGGCTTTATAGCTTGTACTATGTAAGAAGCTGCAGTTTTGAATGTAAGAGCAAGAGAATTTGCATTATCATAGATGGGTGGATGTATTTTTATGTTAATTATTTTAATATATTCCTCTAGCAATAAGGATTGACTTCTTTAAGATAGTCAACAACTTTTAAACTTTGGTTGAGCTAACTCCCTTAGGATTGATAGTTTTAATACAAAGAAAAGGTAAAGCAAATACTATTATGAACCCTTTGATTAATATCATTCAAATTAGCTCTGACAGTATAATGCAACACTATGCTATACTACAGCTTGTTGCAAAGAACTAGTTTCTCTTTCGATCTGCTAGCTGCTGTTTGATGCAATGGAGTTTCGAGCAGGGTGTCAGGAAACATACAGTGATATTCTGGAAAACATTTCCCAAGCAAGAGTTCACTTCTTGAAACCAATATGAATAAATACATACTGTCCTACATAATAACAATACTTGATATTTCGTATCATAGCCTTTTTTTGCTTAAATTAGACTTTTGGAATTTCTTGCAATGACTGCAGCCTCGTCGAATGCCACCATTTAGAAAGAGATACCTGCAAAATAACAGTATTTCGTGTTTCAATATTTGATATTTTATGGCATTTTCAATGTTTTGGGAAAGCCAAGAGACTATTCAATACAGATATTGCTAGAATAGAGCGTGGAAAAGGAAGAAGTCATTGCTTGTGTTGTGTTCGTATGCTCACGCAGAGTTGAACATCTGGTTTCATTCTGATAGGACAGGTGCAATGCTGTAGGGACCAACCATTAAATCTTTTGTTTTCAAGTTATTTAGCTTTCAAACAAGCATGCTTAATGGTCATTGAAGCTATTGGCTCGGTACCAAGTGTTCAGTGAGTCTAATGTAGGTTGAGTTTAAAGGCAAACGGTTTGATGTCTTACAAAATGTAAGAGTACCCTGCTTTCAAACATATGTAGCATATGGTGGAATAGAATGGAACTGCGGCAATGCCATCTAAATGCATATGTTGTATCTCCTTGATTAACTATTAGCCAATGTACTTTTAAAGTCCTATTAACCTGAATATAAGGGAACCTGTAGTTTTAATTTACGCCGGAATATGAGGGAGGGGAGTTTTTCGAATTTATTTTAAAGTGAAAACAGTCTGCCGAAAATGAATAAACTTAAATGTATATCAGAATTGACTGTTTTACACTTTTACTGATTATTCGATTAGTAATCTTTTCCTCACTATCCTTGGCTAGTTTTAAGCGATGTTGTTTGGGCTATTTAATTGGAATTCTTGGTCGTCACTTGTAAATTACTGGGTGGAAGTTATATGCATTTTACAAGGCCCTGTCTCCTTGCTCAGTTCTTGAAGGCAATCTCCGTAAGTACGCTTTCAATTACTACATAATTTGCATAGTGTCTTCCAATAACATTCTGACTCCAAAAGGAATGAAAAATGGTTCAGTTGCCCTCATCGGACGTATTCAGTGTTAGCTTTGATAAGTACAATCTGTTAATGTTAATGGGCATGTGCCCTGATTGGTCGTATGTAGCTAGATAAATGTCGTAATTTTGTAGGCTTTATATTTGCAGTTTGATTGATCAATTTGTGTTATAAAAGGATGATGTTCATTTAGTGAAGTCTTCATTGTCATTGTGCTTTGAAAGTGCAAAGTAGGAAAATTGGAATCCCTTCTTTCGTCTGGAAGAGAAAAAATAGGAAATTATCATATAAATGCTTTGGCCAATGATTGTGCTAATAGCAATACGGCTGTCATATACCTTACATTATCACTTACAAAACATTAGGGGTAATGCCGTGTCACACGCAATTAACACAGCTAGAATAACAATTAAGTTGCAAAATTTGGCCAATTATTTTGCGTGTGTAGTCCTCCACGTGCCACATATTTTGTGTATTCATAATTCACAAAATCATATTCACGGACGGACAGATAGATCGATCGATCGTTCGAGTTTTGGAAGGATGGATCGATGGACGGATCGATGGATGGAAGATGGATGGAAGATGGATCGATGGATGGATGGATGGATGGATGGATGGATGGATGGAAGATGGATTGAAGATTGATGGAAGATGGATCGATGGATGGATGGATGGATGGATGGAGGATGGATGAATAGATAGATGCATGGATGTATAGGTAGGTAGGTAGGTAGATAGATAGATAGATAGATAGATAGATAGATAGATAGATAGATAGATAGATTCTTTATTGTCATAAGAGAAATGATCTTATACTTGGATAATTTGTAATTGAACCCGGTGCTCAATGTCAGTTTAATTGGAATTCTTCAGAATTACTACTTTTTCTAAGTCTAGGCACGAATGTTGAACAGCCATAACGTATACAGTCCATTTAAAACCTGTCGGCATTAAGTCTCTTCTTGACACTATACGTTACTGTTTCTGTCGGTGCTTTGTCGGAGGAAGGATTCGAAGTAAAAACACGTGATTATTTTACAAGCATGACGTTTTGTGTATTCCTGATCTACTTACATACCTACAAAGTGATATTCCCATACTAAGATCCGATGGGTATTAAGGATAAGTGACATGAGTATATAGATGATTAAGGATGCACCTGATGGTTTCTTGCAAACGTTTGCCAAAATATCAAAAAGAATTCATCAATACCGAAACCTTGAGTGTTGATAATCTACGTTGTTTTTAATTTGTGGTCTTGAAATAGCGGCGTCTTACCCCGTACTGAGAAAGACGGACAAGGGGCGTGATTATTTAATGGGCGTAACCAAGCTGTTTGTAACGACAAAGACATGAACTGGACAGGGTTAAACAATCCGAGTGTTTTATTAAGAGACTGGTTGGAAAGAATTTGGGACAAGTAAATTCAAAACAGATACAGATTCTCCCTTTGACTGTACTTTGACTTAATAGAGTTGGTGAATAAAGCCATGTTTTACTCAAATGTTCGAATAATACGTGTAGATAATTGTAAGCAATGTGTAATGCAGACGCCTATTGCCAATATAGTTAAGATGAAATTACTCGGCAATAGCATAGTTTTTTATGTTTGTCTAATAAACTCCGGAGGCCTCTGTATTGCCATTACCAAGGATTTGTACTGAACGTATTAGACATTGACCTCCCAGTTAATGCAATTCAATGCCATTAGGCGTATGTATGACAATTATAAGAGCAGAAGTATAATTATGATTGTGACCACCGTCATTAGCCGAAATTACCGCCCATTTTATGTTGAAACGATCCACATATGTGGCCCTAAAGGTCGTTATCATTCCGTATAGTTCATACAAGACTCGATTGCAGGACTGAAACCTCGTGGCCTTAAAATTAGGGCATTGGTCCTGTATGTATGTACCTTACAAGTCAGCCTTGTGGCTAAGCGTCTAGGTCGTATATACGAATTACCTAGCGAACGCCACCGAATCTCAAAATTTCTATGAGGGCACACGTAACATACGCAGTCATTAAACGTCTCCAGTAGTACACTCTACAACTCGATGTAGTAACTTTGACAAAGGCAAAGGTTGTACGTACATCGAGAGTGCTGCTGGACGAAAAGGATTCATTGCACTGTGTCTTCAAAAATAAGAAATTATGAGATCGGTACCTGTGGGTCTGAGAAGATTCGTTCATGCTGAAATGGCATGATCCACGGCTCACCACGTGGAGGTTCTTCACGTTGAGCCGCGTTAGTCCTGTTCTTCTTAATCTCACTTTTTAGGATTTTTTCAAAATCTTCAGAGAAAAAATAAATGGGTACATGTTACGCTTACAAATCTTTGAGTAGTCGAATGTTATGAATGGTTGCAACGGCTGGAAAACAAGTACGGTATATGGTAATAAGTCTAACATTTTGTTAAGTCTTTCTTCCCAATCATTCTAATTCAGTACATATAAGACTCAATGACAAGTCTAATAATAAGCCTAATAAATTCGACAAATCCAAACTCTTTGTTACATTACTACAGCAGTATGACAGGCCAGGTCCAAACCAATGGTCAAAAATGTATCAAAGTCATGGTGGGTACAGGATCCGAGAGGAAAATGTTAGTAGATGTACATTTTTGTTTCTGTCTCTCAATGGATTTATTAGTAGATTTTTGTTTTCGTTTGTACGTCACTTTATTTATATAAACAGGGCTTCGAGCTTCCGAAAATATTCTTTATTTTGAAGATGAAGCACAGTATTGCCCCGACACGTAAAGATTGTACGTAAAATCTTGTATCCACCATGACTTTGGTGGTATAAACCCTTTGTAAACTGCAACTTTCAACATGGGTTGATCCTGGGCCAGACTGGAACCGAAGCCCCTTTCGCCAAAGATCCTTTGCGGATGGCTTTTTCGAAATTTTATACGCCGGTGGATATTTCATGTCCATTACGTCACTGGCGTTATTTGTGAAAGTGAATATTGGACAAAAAATTTGTGTGTTGGCATATATTAAATCTGGCCTTGGTGTGGATCTTTGGCGGATAGAAGTCACCGATTTTAGTATGGAACCTGGGTTAATATTAATCAGGATTAGAAATTTTGTAGTGTAAAGCCCTGTTTGCACTACACTTTTTAACCTAGGTTAAATCAATCTGGGTTCAACCAAGCTTCAATCCAACTTTACTGTGCTTTTTGGACAGATGACAGTGTTAACGGTTTAAACCCAGGTTAATGTGCCAAGGCGTGTCCGCCGTCTTGAATGCCGCACATAAAAGTAGTTTCGAAAGGTGGGCTACAATAAAGATCATTTAATAATGTATGAATGTTTTTACTTTCCCCATTGTGGTAAAATTGTGGTAAGTCTTTAGGGCGACTAGATGATCAATCAAGGCGATTTTGATGATAATTATCCATTATGATGATTTTAATCATAATAGTAGTGTTGATGTTGGTGTTGGTGTCTTGGTTTTAATTTTGGTTATGGTATTGGTGCAATTGATGATGGTGACGCCGTGGACGATGGTGATGATTACGATAAAGGTGATAGTGACAATGATTATGATTACGGTAATGGTGATAATGACGATGATTATGATTACGATAATAGTGATGACAATGATTATGATTACGATACTGGTGATGATAATGATTATGATTACGTTACTGGTGATAATGATTATGATTACGATAATGGTGATAATGATTGTAATATTGATGATTTTGATAATGATTATGTTTGCAGTGATTGTTATAATGATAATCATGCTGCTGGTTATTATTACGACGATGATTATGATGATGATGACGATTATGATTAAGTTGATGATGATTATACTAAAGATGACGATGGTAATAATGATGAATTTAATTATGACGATTATGATCACGATTAACATTAATGATGAATTTAATGATGACGCTCAAGATAGCGATGTTGTTGTTTTGAAAGTTGGGTAGGGCAAATATTTGATGGATGGGTTGCAAGGTTAGACATGCGAAACTAACAGTCATAAATGTATTTATGGAAAAGTGGAGCAAAAGTTGTGGAAGAGAGTGACTTGTCATTGAGAAAAAGACTCAGGATGTTGGCAACAGGCAGAACTAGCAAGGTTTAGAAAAGGTTTTGTATCTTATCAAACAGGCTGGCATAGGATGAAAGCAGTGATATGTTTACGGTAGAAAATAAAGGGACCCGTCCCTCACTTTTGATTATGATCATACACGAGATTCGTGCAAGAGTGCAAGAAAATTGGTAACGATTTGTTAATGGGCTTAATCAGAACGAATTTCTCAATATCCAAACTATCGGTTTTCCAGCCCTGCTTCATTCAAGACCAGATATAAGTGAATGGCAGTGACGTATTTTAGAATTGCTGTATGTAAGTACTGTATGCTTTGAGGACTTTATGGCTTCGTTATAAAATCTTTCTCTCTTTCTTCTTTTTGCATAAACACTTTTAGAGGTCTCCACAACAAATTCTCTTTGTCCACGCAGAACCGCATTGTTTATCTTCCAAACATGTACATTTTTGTCATAAACATACTTGTTACTTTAAACATGCTATTGTATCTAACCTAGATCCGCTTGTTGACCTTAAATAAACTACTTGCATTTCCTTATCCAATCGACCCAAGATTCGTTCATTTTTGTGAGTTCTTGTGTGTTAAGTGTTAATTTAAAGTATTTCATTTGTTAATATGCATGCATTCTTTCTTAGTTCTACTTATTCACAGGCTCCTACTTGCCGGCACACCTCTGCAGTCTAGTTCCTCTTCTACATCTCCCCTATCCTCATTTAAGAGAGCCACGCTGTCTGCAAAAAGGATACACTACAGTGTTTCTGTCCTTATTTCACCAGTTATTACAATAACAAATAGAATTGGACTCTGGACCGAATATTGATGCAGGCCTACTTCGACTTCAAATTGCTCAGTTACTACTACTGTCTTGGTAGCATGGTACATATCTTGGATGTTTATTAGGAAACTGGGAGCACTGGGTCCCAAGCACTTTCAGGTTTTGAGCTGGTTTGTCAGCAAAGCCCACCGCGTTGCTGTTCTTCATTTACTGGAGTGCTTATTTTACTTGTTGCGTCCTCAAATCAGTTACTCCTCCTTTCGCTCAGGTTTGGGAACGGCTTTATAACTGGATGACTGTCCCGTCACTGAAGTCTTTTAGGCGCCTTTTATAACATGCAAAGTGTACATTGGACCTATTCCCTCCCTGAACCCAAACTGGAAGTTTCTTTATGCATCAACTAGTTATATAAGCACTCTCCTCCATCTGATTTTCATATATTTAAGGTACACCATCTGTTGGTAATTGTTGTCTAATTACACTACTCCTGGTGCTAACGAAGTCTTCACGAACATTGGTAGACCTATATGTATACATACACATAGTCAAGGAACAACCAATCAGAGCACTTAAATCTCAAATCGTAACTTAATAACCAATCAGAGCACTCTATGTATTTTGACCTTGATAGTGTTAAATTTATAACGTATTACATTGCAAGGTAATCTTAAAGAAAAGTCCCCTTAAGAGGGAATTACCACGAAACAGGCTTATAGTGATAAAATGTATCATCAGTGTCAG
>JANTCA010028026.1:8563-22146 GCA_024741275.1 Chironex yamaguchii | reverse complement strand
AGGTACATATCTGCAGCAGCGCTCATCCATAATGTCAACATAGCACAAACATGTGCATTCCAACCTATCAACAATATGTTTCATACAGTGTGTTCCCAGTGGCAATAGTCACCTTTCTGATCACGGACATCTACTAATCAAAGTGTTAGTATCGCAATTTTTGTGTTTCTAGGCATAGTTGTTTATGTAGTGCTGCAAATATGAAAAGCACCATAAGACACAGATAGCATGAAGTAAAAGGTCGCATAGAATTTCTTTAAAAAGACGAAAAGGACGACGATGACCGAAATTTTCGGATAAATCTGACAAATCGTCTCTCAACAGGGGCGCGCTGGCCCATGTGGCCCCCCGACCACGACGCCACTGCATAAGTGTCAAAATCACCACCAAGAAAGAAGCAACATTTAATCCGGAAGTCTTTTTGGAAAAGACCAACAGAGTACGTACAATTCGTTCTGCATTCAGTGATGACAAAAGATAAAAACTAAATACTCAAATTGTTCTCTTTTTAAAACACCATCGAAAAATGCAAATTTTCCATGCCTATAAAGTTAAGTCTGTTGGATTTTGAGTAGAAACATTCTAGTACAATTCGCAGTTTAAACGTGTAATGATTTGGATCCAATCTAGTGTACACGCTAACGAAAATCGTTACTGATGCGAAGTGGATCCGTACTCTATTGGATTCGTAACATGGTAAAGCAGGCTTTAAACTCAGTGGGAAGTCCTCAGTATGATGCTGGTCTACTTAAACACAGGAATTTCATTGCTGTTTACAAAGTAGCAAAGTCTGCACTAGGATTTCTATGTACGCACAAACCACTAGTTACAGCGAAAATTCTGACAAACCACTGAAGCAAAATTGAGTGCTGTAGCTTAGTTGATGTAAACATGTACCACAGAATGATCAAGATAAAATTGACGTTTGACAAAAAACTTCAGAGCTTAAATTGATTACGAAAATGAATCATCAAGCTGAATGAATTTGAAAGTCCTGGAAAAGTGTGATTACAGAACAGAATTAGGAGAATATGTAGCTGCATCAGGTGTCACAAGTGTGCAATCCAAGAAGAGGCCACAAAAATTGGTAAAACGAACGAACAACAGCACGGAGTAGCACATGACAACGAAAAATAGACTGGTAAAACAACTCAATGGGGAAAGAAAAAATTGTCAGAAAAGGAGAAGGTGACAGACACAGACAAAGTGAGATGTACAGAGTGAAACGGAAAAGACAGGAGCAGGCAGGAGATAGAAGAAATAGAATGTGCAAGGCATCACTACGACGCCAAAAATGGCCAATGAAATATTCCAAAGTGGTTCCCGTAAGGAAATGAGCAGAGTAAAGAAAGAACAGTTATCACGCAGAGAGAAGGTATTCTGGAGATTTATAAGGTGGAGGGTAAAGTAGACAAGAACGTAAATGAAAAGAAATATTAAGCCCCAAAAAATAATGATCTCCCCAGCGATTTCAGTTTGTTGAGAGGTAGCAGATGCATAAAAATAGTCATCAAGTTGTACAAGAAAGTACTTCAAATATCGAAAGATCCCACCAGGATTGAAGGAAGCGAGAATCATAGTAATACACAGAAAAAAGACACGCTAAAGGGATGAAAAAACTACAGACCACACACACACATCTCAACAAGTATTTCATTTGAATCCTACGGAAGAGGATTGCAAATTATCGTTGAAGAAAACCAGAGAAGAGAGAAGGCAGGTTTCAGCAAAACACCATCGCGACTATCTCCATATTATCAAGCAAGTGACTGAAAAATACCAGAAATTCAACCTACTTCTATACTCATACATTCTGGTATCTCTCCACTTGCTATCACCAGGAAAAATCTTTAATAAGGCTGAGTTAGAAGAAAAAGGCTTCAACATCGACGGGGAAAGCAGTGATCAAAATAACGGATCGATGATCGGTGAAAACCGGCGGGAAAATGAAAGACATCGATGGTACAAAAATGGAATTGAGAGAAAAAAACTGATGGGGAAAGTCATGAATCATTAAAAATATCATTCATCCCCTTGTCTTCCCATTTTCACAGAGGACACAAATTTTCCTTATTTCGGCCACTGGGAAAGACTGACGGGCCAGTTGCAGACGATATGGTTCTTTTGTCAAAAGACATCAAGTTATGGACACCAGCTAAATTTACCAAACGAGAGAAGTCTAACAGATGGACTGGAGATAAATTGAGAAAAATAAAGTTCGTGGCAGACAGCAAGTTAATAGTACAGCATTAAAGTTGAGGAGAACAGATTGGAAGAGTGAATGAATGCAAATCTATCTAGCAGCAGCCTTAGGTAGTCTACTGCTGGCAATAGGCCCTAACCAAATGGTACCATCCGTTTCTATCTAAAGCTGTCCTTCCCCATGTGACACCCAGCAGAAAATTCAAGTCGACCCTGCAGCAAGTTTTCTGTGTTGCTCATCGCTCTTGGTTCCCACTCAGTCATTCTCTTTGTTCATCTGTTATCCTTCATTCTTGCTTTGTGGTCTACCCATTTCTATTTCCTTTGTTTGATGCATTCTTTCACCCAAGCCTGCTCTCTGACACGTCTATCGGTCTTTCTGTCTTTCCAGGCTAGTCCAATCATGATTCTTTCCATAGATCTTTGTGTAGTCTTTGTCTTTAGTTTTTGATTAGGTTCCAGGTTTCACAGCCATAAATTGTTGTAGGTGTCATGCAAGAATCAAAGGCTGTTCGTTTGAGGTTCAGAGGTAATTGATGTTTTGAAGATGTCATGCACTTGGCTAAATGAAGTCCATCCCAAAGCAATACGCCTCTTTATTTTCCCTCTGTTGCCTGTGTCTTGACTTTTGATTTTCTGGTCAAAATAGACGTACTTGTCCACAATTTGAATATAAAATACACATATCAGACTATAATTATGAAGAACACCAGCAAGAATAAAATGTCAACAAAAATTAAGCAGGGTCGTAAATGTTTTGAGTATACAGCAGGATCTTTTATGACGAGCAACTACTATTTTCTTCAAGGACGTTTCATCAATATGTACTGTCAGTGTTTACTAATGGATGTTAAATGCCGTCTCATGCGAAGGAAACCATCAGAAAGCAGAATAACTTTCAACGGTGGTAAAGAAAGTGACCATGGTTATAACAACCAATATGCTAATGATAATGCTGGTGTAAGTGATCGTAACATCGGAGATTTGGAGGCGTAAAAAGAGAGGAGAAAGAGAGGGAGAAGAACAGGAGGAAGATGACGACAACGACTTAACTGATGGCGAACATGGTACGGAAATGTGTGTAACGTACTAAATTGTGCCTTTTTAAAACCTCTACTTTCTGCAGGTCGATGAAGGTTAAAAATACAATTTTAGACCATGTATAAGAATATGTTGTCATTTAGGTGAAATATGTCTCTAATTCTGGTCAAAGCCTTACAAGGACAAGAACTGTAAATCCTGAAAATGTCTCTGTGAAGTGAATATTTTTAAAAGAAAACCAACTATTTCCTAGTAAGTTAAGTAAGTCTGGCTCTTAAGTTTCTGATAGCAAAGCGTCGCGGATTGTCAACTGCGAAAATTGCGTTCATGGCTCAGCTTTCCAGTTGCTTTTTTTCTCTGATTCCAATGACGTTGCAGTTGGTTGTCCAGCTCCCTATGACACCGACTGATGTGATCACTTGACGACAACATTCCAAGTCATTAAATTTACGACAAAACAAAATCTACATACAGGCTCCCCCGATTTCCTGTTGTCATGCATTAACAAATTATTTTCTCTTGTGTTAAATTGACGGGGGAAGGCTCAAACACAATAACTTGCAGCAACGGCCAAGTCAAATAGATTTCTTGCCTCACCAGTTTAGTGCCATAAAGGTGAATCAAAAAAGGTAATTCACTGATATCTATCACCTTTTGTGCTTCAAGTTGTTTCGTTTATTATATTGATCTGCAGGGATGAGGTCGAGTATTATCTTCCTATTTATTTATGCAAGGCCCGCTTTCGTAGTTAACGAGACAGTGTTCTGTTGTGAAAGCTTGCTGGAATGCACGGAATTGCTCTTGTAAGGATCATTATCCTTTGATGTTCATCGTTTGCTGGCCTCAATCGACTGACAAGCACGAACAAGTATGCTATAGTTCTTACCGGGAATCTACTGAAAGTAAGTATCACACTACTTGCAGTAAACTATACAGATACTTGCTAGAATTCGGAATAATATGACCCAGCGATGCCCAATCAAGTAGTAAAACTTCAGAATAGGTCATGAAGAGCAGTATTGACTGTAGGTAATACAGTACCATATTTTGAAACATCAGCGTTCCTTCTGGCATTACTATTTCGTAGATTGCTTAATGACTTCATCTTCGTTATGGTTAAGTTGGTTTGCTTGTGGCTATTTTAAGCGTAAACTCATCGATGCAATGAAACAAGATTGTGACTAGTAACTTAAACAGGCCCATCGTTAATGGGAATGGCAAAGTTAGTGCCTAACAATATGAGTTCACTATACGAAGCCCCTGCCAAATGTGAGGTATGCATTGCGAAGGAATTGGATATTTGTCTTTGGAACACCAGTCTCAAAAGTTCATATTTCATGAATGACTTATCTTGCACTAGGTGACATTTCGTCTGATCTTGCAAAAGGACAATGGTTATAACGGATGGAGTAATTGTAGTAAATGTTTAGCATATACGATGTAATAATGGCGAAAGGGAGATGGAAGGATTTCCCATATTATAGGACAGGGATATATTATTTGATGTAAAAAGCCCTATCCCAGGAACTCCCCTGGATGCCGAAGTACACCAACTCTAATTTTAATCCAAACGTGGTAACCGTCCCCTTAACGGTAAGGCTAACTAATACTCACCTAACTAATACTAAGGTTAACCCTAACCATGGCGTTGATATACCTGGCCTGTAAAATTTACTATAATTGAAAAGTAACTAAATTACTTCCCTTTAACTTAATCAATATGTATCCCTTCACTAAAAATCTTCACGTTCCAGCCAGGGGCATCGCCATGAACGTCGTGTTTGCTTGCCTTCTTAAATAACTAAACCATAATCCATTGACAATTTAATTGCGTCTGTACACTGATATGGAGATGTATACATATTAGTCCATTTATTTTGTTAACCAGCAGGTCATATATCATGGCCACAAGCTCTGTTTGTTTAGTTGATGTAGAGTTTATATGTAAACAAAACCTAGCAAAAATTGTTGTTGTTCTAACAAGCAAGTACATTTAGGTGAATTTTCATGGTCAAACTGTAGGCCACCAGGATGTTGCCTCATTTACTTTATCTTCGACAAAATGAGCGAAAATTAATTACTCATACTATACAAACAAGGACTGCTTCTCAGCTACATAATTCAGTGCAAAGTCGGGTAATTTCTATTTTGTGGGATCACGTGTGCATGCTTTGCCTTCAAAAAGATTGCGGTGCTCATAATCTTCAAAGTGTCATTTCTGGATAACACAATCGTTAGTTTTGATGTTTAGGGTTGCTAGTCTAATTCTGCCTTACGTCCATTTCTAGTACATTTTGTGTGTTGATGTCTCGGACTGATAAAAATACAGAAAACTATTTGGCTTCTGATTGTACCTTTGACGTAGGATGGTGTACATTATAATATTGGACTAATGTATAACAAGCAATGTTATTATGACTTTAGTTGTTCCTCTTAAAAATTTATGCAGATTTTTGACACCAGTTAACATTGTTAGTGATCAAAATTATGGCTGTTTGCCAATATTTTTTACCTACAAAAGGAAAGATACGTGGGACTATATTTACTTTAAATCCTTCTGATTTCAGTTGGGGCCTGGCAGTTATCTGTTGCTACATTTGTCTCAGCAAGCATGTACATGAAATATTATTATGCTAATTAATCGAGTATTATTTACAGGTTATATTGTTGTAACTCTAGAAAGAAAAAACTGCATCAAACTAGTTTGTTTTCTTGACTGTTCAAACTTTTTCTTCCCAGGAAGCTAACTTTTCAATTTCTTTGAGAACCATCAACAGTTTGAGAAAACCAGTTTGTCAATATGGACGACATTGATGTCTGCAGCTTCTTACAGCATAAATAAAATGGTTGATTGACAAACTATTTGTTTCTTAGCAATAAGCACATTTTAAAAGTAAAATATATACACACCTCAATATAATACAAACATTATAATGAAAGTTTTTTGCCTAGTTAGATTTGTTTCATTCCATCAATAGATATTCTTGAAATAATTACATAAGGTGATCTTTAGTAAGCTGGAATCATACTTAAGCATAGAAATTAATTATGACCACTGGGTCATTAAACCTGGGTCTCATGACTGCAAATCTGTCGCCTTTCCTACTGAGCTAAACAGCTCAATAGGAAACATCAAAAGACTATTGGTCATCCATCCAGTCTTGATCATGTACCCTTTTCATATTGGGTGTCTGTCTGTTGGTGTATACACTGCAAAATTGTTATGTGTTTTGTATCTACAAGGCATCTGTTTATCACTGTTTGCATTAATTCCAAATAAACAGACCAGATACCTAATAACGGCAGGAGACGATTAGCATTGAATGACTAGTAGGCTTTCAACCTTCCCTACTGAGCTGTTTTTAGTGGGAAGGGCATCAGATTTGCAGTCGTGAGACCTTGGTTCGATGCCCCGGTGGTTATACTTGTACTTTAATTTCTGTTCTTAATACAAGACCAACCTGTCGACTTCTATACGGATTTATGTTTTCTTGCCAATTTTAAGGATGTTAAATTATAAATACTAAAGATTTAATGTGTTGTAAACTACCTTCTTGACCAAATTATGAAACGTCATTGTTTTTGAAAAGAGGCATAATTTGATGTTAAGTTTAAAGCAAAAACTTTGCCTACCTCATAGATAGACCATTTCCTCCTCATTTCCCAACAATCAGCCACATGAAAGGCATATTTATATTTCACATGTAATTACATCAGAACCTGTTAATGATCGAGATGTTCCAGGTAGTTTAGTTACAGTAAACATCAAGGTGATAATTGATGTGCAACAGATAACCAGTTGAATAATATGAATTGATAAGGTTGAAGGAAGGTAAAAAGGTTTTTTGGGCATCACTTAGATGATATTGATATATGTCACTGACAAGAAAAAAAACTAGAACATATAAAAAAATTACCTGTTTTCTGACTATCAGTAAGCTGTAGCTAAGTTGTCAAGGCCTCAGATGCACCCTGCCTAACCTTTTTGCTTGAATGACATAGATTCTAGTATCACTTACAGTTAGCTTTCCCTTAGAGCCTTTCATGTATTCATCATGGGAATGTTCTGCTTATGAGAATGTTCTCAGGAAATGTCTATGTTAACCTTGCTGATGGAAATCTTCAGGTTTTTATGTACATTTTTAATGGATAATAA
This sequence comes from Chironex yamaguchii, assembly GCA_024741275.1. Classification (NCBI taxonomy): domain Eukaryota; kingdom Metazoa; phylum Cnidaria; class Cubozoa; order Chirodropida; family Chirodropidae; genus Chironex; species Chironex yamaguchii. Next base: position 14,747 of record JANTCA010028026.1, on the reverse strand, counting down.
TTTCTGTTGTGCTATGTATGTGTGATCAGTGGTTAATAAACTCTTTATAAAACTGGACAAATAGATTCCAGCATGTAACTTATGCTCTCGCTTAATTTTAGTGACTATGTGACATGCAAATGCTAATATTTGGAATAGTGTATAGAAAGAAATATATAAAGGTAGGTCATAGTAGACACACTGGCCTTAATTTGAATGAACAATATGAATATCAATTGATGGTTCAATATTATCTTTACTTTTTATTGTACATGAAACCAGCCAGGAGCATCAGCATCACCACCATGATGCTTGGTCATTATGCCTTTTCTGTTACAAAAGGTTATGGTATCAATTTATCACAAACCCTTCTTTCTTTGTATTGTTTCAGAAGTTTGGATTGATCTTGTTTATGAATGCTGGCTGGTTCCAGCTTGACCATGGAGTCGAAAGCACAAACATCATCATTTATAAAAATGCCCTTTAGGGTCAACTCAAATCGTATTGGATTTATCCTTATTTTGCTTGGTCTGTTATGGGGATTGTATTTAATACGAGTTGTAATATTAGTTGAAGAAAACCATGAACTGGGCAGTGAAGTTTTGAAAGGACAAATCATAGAATTGTCAAAGAAATACATAAAGTCACTGGCTAGAGAGCATACTAGTTCTTCACTGAAGCTTAATCGGAATCTAGGTACATGTAAGTATATTTCTCCAACTAAACACATTACTTTGCATTTCTTGTCATTATATTTATTTTAATGCTAGAACACACAATTTAGTTATTGGATTGGAAGGGCTTGGAATTGCCTGACCCATAGTTGTAAATGTAGCAATGAAAATGGGTAATGAAATGCTTTTGTCTTGGACACAAAAATACACCTATATTGGTGACCTACCAATATCTACCCAATATATATTTGTGTATATTTCTATCTATTTTGTGTAGTTTTGTTGTAACATTAGAGTTTGTTATGGTGCATTTGTGCATTTAGGTGTAGGGTTGAATTTTATGGCTTGATGCTTGATCTGCAGGCAGTCAATAATAATCTCCTTCTTTCTAACGCGATGCACACAATGAACATAACATTGCATATTGCTGAGCTTGCACTTGTCATGTGTCCATGAATCACAAACTACTACTTCCTTACCATCTATATACTTGTTCCTGAGTAGGGATTTTTTGAAATTGAAACCTGTATGATCAGCTCTGTGGTTTGTCCTGTTAGTTTTAAGCAGCCCTGTATCCATCTTTTTGAGGAACACAATAAGGTCATTGATGGTATCAAATGGTGTTGATATTGATGATTTACCAAAATTCGCTTCTGCTGATTGTTAACCTCTTAAGTTAGGAGTATGTTGTTATTGTGTCAAGTTGTTGCTGAATTTAATAGCTTTTATATGTAATAATTTTGTGTATCTTTATGTAGCTTCAACAGAGGAACTGAAAAGGACAACTGCAGTATTGTTGCAGAGTATGTTGGATAGAATTGAAAATGTAGAAGAAGAACTACATTTGGTTATTATAAATAGCACTTTAGAATTTGCTAAGATGCACGAGAGAATTCACAACTTAAACATTAGTATGTTGAGATCAGAAAATAGGACAGGTAAATTTTATGTCAGTTATTATTTATGTAATAGGTCCTTTTCTTGTGATACTGGATGTTTATTCACGTTTTTTACCAGAACTTTGATTGGCATGTACACTTTTATTTCTGCAAGTAAAATTGTTCATGTTCTCCTTAGATGACCAACTGAACAATTTAATTTAACCAATAAGAGTGACATAATCACATGTACTGTTATCTCCATTTTTTTCGAAATAGAGGGCAGGTGACCTGCCTGGTATATATTGTAACTTATCTATATATGGAAATTGAGCCCAATACTATCAATATCAAGTGTTTAGTTCTAAACATGCATAACATTTTTATGAGCAAGTAATCCAGGTTAAACTACCTGCAAAATATTTTAAGCCATACAATTAACTAGTATGGGAACATCTCTCAGTATGTTACATTACATTTTACTTTGCTTTCATATCATCAAACCTGCCAAACTAAATAACATAGAAGCTTCTTTTGATATGTCCATACTTACATTGAGTTTACATCATATATCTAGCAAGTTTCTACATTGTGCTAGTATCAAGGGGTACACTTTCATTTGGTGAAAAATTGTTACAAAGGCAGACCAGTACATCACTGATTCTCATTAACCCGTATACGATAAATGAACTGTTAATTCGTCTTAATCTGATCACTATTTTAGCACATGTAAGGGGTGATGCAACCTCATCCTCAACTGTAATTGAATTGGTCCACCCTTAGTTACCAATACTTAGAAAGAATCTTATTGTATGTTGATAGTTATTTCAAGAGCAAGTGTAATCTAGTTAATTAAGTACATAATGTCCAAGTATACTATAAGTAAAAGGGGAAAGGTTATAAACACAACAAAAAATTTTTATAACTATTCAGTGTTGGAATTCAACTGGTAAGAATTAATGCAATGGTCAATCCATTTTATTACCAAAGGCAGGCATAAGGGAAATTGCTTTGAAGAATAAAACACATGAAAGTTCTTGTTTGCTTTTTGGTTCGTAAACATTGTGTTTTGTTAAACTGGGCACACAGTGTGTAGTTTATGATCTAATGTAGATATACTTTATTGGAGTGATTATGCCCCCTTCAATTTTTTTATGCAGATATGACATCAGAAATCATCATTGTATGTGAGGTTCCTGAAGACCCCAAATTTCCTGAATGTAGTTCACGGGTGAAAGTACGTTGTCTTATTAAATATACATGGTCTTATTATATATAGTTTGAGTATTCTGTATAAGTATTGTAAAAAATGTATATGTATGTATTGATATGTGTGAACTTTTCACATAGTTTAGACTGCAAACGTACTTATAAAGTAGACATGTGGCCACTGTTATACTGATTTATGAAATAGGTGTTTTCTACACACATTAGAGCAAAACAGAAGATGAAAGTTGTGATCAGTGAGAGTAGGATACAAAAATGTCAAAGCTTTAACTATACTACTCCCTCAATCACTCTTTGTTGCATTAGTCAGAACCTGTTGATTGTGATGTATAATGCAGCACAAAGTTGCTGGCTTCTCATTATCTTTGCTATGTAAAACATAGCTGATTGTTATAATGCCAGCAAGGATACTTCGTAAGTGATTCAGATGATAGCTGCCACTCTGGGTCTCAGTAATTAATTTATTAGGCCTGTTTTTGAATACTGGTCATGTATGTACTGGCAGGCTTGCATTTCTGCTATTCTCCAGTTGTAAGCATTTTTTCTTACTTCCTGGTTATTGTTTGCTTGATTTTACAGTGGCTGCAGACTAACTGGAATAAAGATAGAAAATACCTGGAAAGTGGTGTTAATGGATCACTCTGTTCCATTTTGATATACTTGAGTCATGTATGTATTCATATGCTATGAAATAAAGGAAAGACACATATTTTCTGTTGACAGGTTCAGTCATGTTTTACATTACATTTTCCAATCCATTTACTAATGTATGTGGTAGAGCTTGATTAAACCAATGGCCATTTGTAGACATCAGTGTTTTCTTACTTGAGTAGAAGCTACTCTCTTCAAAATTTTTGTTACTAGAAACAGATTCTGAATTTAGTATTTCTGCTATCGCTTCTTGGTATCAAGACTCCAGTTAGATTGATAGCATTTTGCAGTGCCCAATTTGTAAGCCAAAGTTTTCAATATTCATTGTTGGATTATATTGAATAGTGATTTAAACTATCTTGCCAATTTAGCCGTTGCTAAATTTTGCCAAATATGAATAGGATAGGCCTAGTAACTACCCCAGGATAGGACACTCCACAGGTTATACAGGGATAAATAGATCTTATAATTTAGTCATAACATATAAAATATAACAGGTGTGCCCTTTTGTCAAGGTCAGTGTCAAGGAGAAAACATTTCATCCAAAATGTGTGAACAACTAACCTGTTTTCCATGCACTGAATTGTTAAGAAACATTATTTTGCATCTGTTAGCATATTATGTGGTTAAATGTAAATAGAATATTTGGTTGCACGTGTTAATAGCATATAGTGTCTATCTTTGGTAGACTTCTCTTTGAAACCACAAGGAATAAAACATTCATTTGCCGGACCAAAAGTAACTTTGCCAATGGTTAATTCTTTAATTCGATGTAATCAGATTGCCCATGTGTAGTACAAACTGTTCTTTACTTTGGTTGCTGATACTTATGTGCTCCCTATTAACGAAGCATTAATTGATCTCCATTTGTCTGGTGCAAGTCACCTTAAAAAAGCATTCTTTTGTTTTCATTGCTGTGAATGCTCTTTTTTGTCAAACAGTAATAATCTTGTCTTGGGTGCTTGGGTGTTGTGTGCTAATGTGCTATTGTATTTGTAACAGATACACAGAATGTGCTAAAATGTACTTATCAAGATGTGGTAACATGGCACCCTTGTGCAGTAATAATAAAAACATTTTGCTGCAATACTGCTTCAAGTGCTTCAATACTGCTACAGTTGTAAAACAATGCTAATTTCACTCTTGCAGTGTATCGAGTATCTTGGTTAATGCTTGTTCATGCTGTGACCATTGATATAATTCAAGGGCGTTGAGAACAGTGGTGGAAAGAAGTGACACAGTACTGGCTACCTGTGTTCCATGTTGAAGACAACTTTACAAACCACATGCCTCTCTGAAATGACAATAAGATGGTTTTATAAACTGGCAGACCATGTGATCTCTCGTCCAGCAAGATTATTACTGGTGATGTCAGGCTGTCACAATGTACAATACTTATCGTTACCAGATCCCTATTTACTTCTACTGCCTTGGTTACATTTTCAAAATTCTTCACCAGTGTACTCGGCATGCATGTGTCAAATTGAAGCAGTAGTTTCTACTGCAGTCAAGTGTAAATGCGACGAAGACAGACAATTAAAAGCTAGACAACAGTAAACGAAGATAATTTTATGCTTACGTTACGCTAGCAGAAGTGTTGTTAGTAGCAATGCAGCCATCTTCAGGTAAACCGGAATTCCAGCAACTGCACGGTATTTAACCACGACCACGACGAGAGGTATGGTTTACTGTAGAAACCCTCAAGACCATAGGGGATTAGTAATCCAGAAAAATGAAGATAATAGAGTAGGGTTTGCATACAGGTTTGATCCTGTTTCGCTGCGTCAAATGGTATGTGATATTTGTGTATGTTGTGTTTTATTTGACAAAGTAATACGTTGCGTTTATGTTTGTAATGAAGGATATCAACTAGCAAACTTAAATTGATTTTCACAGCAAAGGCACAAAAAACATTTCCTTTCAAATTTTACCTGTTCTAGGGTGTTGATAAATTTGCAGGCCGTAACCCACAAATTGTCCTTTAGGTGATCATAACCATTTTTTCATTTGTCACTTTAATTCTTATGCTGCCAACTGAAAATGAAAAGGGCGTAATATAGACCTTGTAGGCACAAAATTGTACGATCCTTGCCTCCACACAAGAACAGAGAGACAGTAAAAATGCCTTTAAATCCTGTGGTCACTATTTCAAGCCTGTCGAGTGCATAGAAGAGATAAGTCGCTTATAATCAATCGAATTCCAATACATCGGCGTTAACGTATCAAGTAAAACTAATGCTAATTTCTCTGGCAGTAAGACAAGCATTCAGGCTCTCAACCAAGGTGCAATAGTTGTATTACAAATGTAAGTACCATGGTAAGTGAAGTATCGAAATACAACTTCAATTTTCCTGTTCGATTTGATGTTTGAGTTTTGATGACTTTAGTCATTCTTTGTACTATCCGTCTGATTTTTTTCAACAGGTTGAACAACACTGTCCAATTAATTTTCCAATGACGAAAAAAGTGCTGAAGCATAACGTGAATGAGAGAGAATGTGATACACCCACCGATGCTGCATACCCACATTGCCAACAGAAGATCGAGGTACCTTTTATTCTCATTTTGCAACCCCCGGCAAGTTGCCAACCAGTAGGGAACACTAGGTATCGAGATCTGTGCGAACGTTTTATGAGGTGACCTGCCACTTGTTATGACTAGACAATGTTCCAGCTACGTTCAGTTAGCAAGAAGTAGTTATATGTGATTAGTTTGGTACAAAAATAGTGTCTTTGGCTCACAGTTTCCTGTTGTGCAGTAAAAGACATTTTAACT
>JANTCA010028015.1:0-22147 GCA_024741275.1 Chironex yamaguchii | reverse complement strand
CTGAAGAGTGTCAGACGAAAAAAGCTTTTAAGTATGTTTTTAGTGCAATGTCGCAAATTTTCAAGGCGATTTTCAAGTTTTGTGCCACAAAAAGGTTGTTCAAATAATATATATACCTACATATATTCACATATATGAGCAATATGATATATCTGACTCCTAGCAACTGACTTTTAGATAAAGCATTACTGATTAACGCGTGTCCAAAACCTATGGGAGAAAATCGATGAATGTTTTGTCAACCATACGCCGGCATCACAATCATTGTTACACGATTTCAGAGTATGAATCGTCAGAAAGGGAGGTATATATATGGCAGCCTTATTTATACAAGATATGTATCGAAACTAGCCAATCATAAACAGGAAAGGATAAAAACAAATAGAAAATGAAGAAACAAGAGCATCATTGGACGAGTCCAAGTGAAAAAAACGAACTCTTTATTATGAATACTAGTGACTGACTAGATACGAATACGAATACCTGCGTCGAACTGGATACGAATTATTGAAATTTAAATCGGACTTTGCAATAGATAAAGGGAAAACAAATTTACGGCTAGTTGAGCACGCTTTACTATTTGTAAAAATCGATAATTTCTGGGATTGGTATTGCTTACCATATCAGCCTGGTGTATTGCCTCTAAAACTACTCTTGGTGACATAAGTGGAGAGCCGAAATACGCAACCTGCGGGAAAAAGAGAGGGCAAGTTTCAAGATCATCAATTTAGTCGTAGGCAATCTGTTCTTCTTTGATATACAACACACGAGGCATTTCAATTAAAATGCTCACAAGTGCTTTAAACGAATAAAATCAGAACACGAAAACAAATTGTCTTACACCAATGGTTTTATCATTGTTAACTCAGTGACGGAGGTGCAGAATTAACGATTAAGTAAAATTCCAGTGAAAACAATGCCGACTTCCTCACACTCTTGAATCATACAAGAACAATTTTTTATCGCTTCACTCTGTATAGCTGTATTCTGGTCTTTCACTTTCGTCCCTTACATGAACACTAACAGGAAAAGAAATCTTTTATGCGAACTATCATACATAACCGAACTCAAAGCAAGACCCGTTTCCGGACCACTATTCTAGTTAAAACAGTTAATGCTGTCAACTATGAACAGTCAAAAACACCATACATAATGCTCATACGAGACAAGTCCATACAATATCATATCTTAAATTAATGAAATAACTTCAGGTATTTCTTTGATTACCCCAGATTAATTATTTAATTTACACTTCACACATCCGTACTCAGTTCAATTCATAAAATACGTGACTTTGCACAAGTTGGGTGTGTTGCGGTTTTTTCGGTGATTACAATTTTTTAAATCCTTGTTTCTGGTGCGTAAATATTTGCCCATACTGGAAGTAGCAACTTAAGACTACGACAGGAAGTTGCATTATGAAATTACAAAATATAACGGGGATTCAGCATTATACTAAATTGATATCCATACATTCAAAAGAATTTCTTTTTAAGGAAGGGAAGGCCACAGAATATAGCTACTTGAACAGCTTTGTTGTAACACAAAATTTGAAAATCGTCTTGAAAATTTGCATTGCGTTGAACACATAATTAACAGCTTGTCGAAGGTGTGAAGATCTCTCGTTAGTTCAAGTCTCATAATACGCTCCAACACTCCACCTACACACAGAAAGAGAAAATTTTACACCAAACTTTGTAAGATCGTCTGCCATACTTTGGCTTGTTATCTTCTACTATCTCAAACCTCGTACTGTTAAATACAATAGTTTATGGTTGGTTGCAGCACAGTATCTACAATAGACATTACTAACACAATAGACATTACTAGCACAACCAAGTAGTTCTGTTGTGTATGGTGGACCTCGTTTTATATCTGCAACCATACTTCAACAGGAAACATCACTCACTCATATAATCAAATTCGTCCAGTAAAACACTTGATGTTACTATGCAACCCAAGTCTTAAAGTGTACTGCAAATCACTGCAGTCCAAAAAGTGCACACAAGAGCGGAAAAGCTGTACTTATTGAGTAACTATACAACTGAAGAATGACAGGATTACTTTTAGGTGGATAGATATTAGGTAAATGGTTCATCTTGGCCTTACAAATGCAGATTATCGCCTCCAAATGTCGCTTTAGGGAGATCAGTGTCAAGCTAAATATTTGTTGCTAACAAGATCATGTAAAGGTAAACCATTTCAAGCTTCTGATGAGCAAACGTTGCCCAATTTACAGACAGAAATCAAGTCGTTTACTTATTTGTAAGCTAAAAAAACATATGACTAAAATATTCCGATGAGGGTCACAGATTCATTAAACTGTCAACTACACACACTACAATTCTTTAAAAAGAATAAGGGTGAATTAAGAACACTTAAAATGGGATATGTCAAGTCTTCAATTAAAGTGTTGGATTAACATCCTACCTGTCCTCTACAAAGGAATAAAACTGTGTCAAACATGTGAAATATCTCAGATCTGGGTTGATGGATGGTTAATATTACCAACTTCCCTGCCACAGCTAATCGATGCAGCAACTGCAATAATTCAAGGGATGCGGCGGCGTCCAAACCTTACGGTGAAAATTTTGAAAATGGAAGACCAAGAATAAGAATTTTATAAACTCACCACACACACGTATATATACTTACATCAGTTCATATATATCTGAACTGATGAAGGCTTAAGCCGAAACACAGAAAAAATTCATGAATTTCCCCTTACCCACCACTGAGTTTCGTCTTGTAATAGCAGGGACTTTGAAAGTCCTTCACCAAACCTTTGAGCCGTGATGGCACGGAGGTTTCAGTGTTGGCTTTTGAGTCCGAAGAGTACCAATTCGATCCTGGTGGGCTCCCATTTAGCGCAGCTATTGTGGCAAGGCTCCACTCTTGACAAATATATGAAAATCACTGTCTGTTGAGGTACTACATATATATATTTATATATACATATCTTATTACTATATCCTCCCAACATTGCATATTCCCATCAATGCAGCCTTGTGTCACTGTATTTCCCACCACTCCATCTTCACATACCTCCATCCTCTCATCTGCATCACCATCCATAATTACATCAAGGTATTCTTTCACTATCATCTAGTACTAGCCTTCACTTCATCCTCCTTGAACTAGATCCTCGCATCATCATCACGTTGGATCCAGTATGTTATTGTATTGTTGTAACGAATGCCAACTTATCCTAAACTATTATTGGAATAAATCTGCAGCTTTCAATCCCGTGACCTGGCAATTGGATTTGAGTTTCAAATACACACAACTGGAAGGATTATACCACGAGTTTTAGAACGTACAGTGTAAAACTCGTCCCAAGTTCACTTATAAAACGCTGGAGTAACAAAATCTAACTAAATGTTATGTAACTGACAACACTGTCCAAAATCACACCGATGATCCCACTAAAACTGAGTAATCTCTAGTATTTTATCTCTTAAGCACAGATAAATTACGGGGTGTGAAGGTTTTATCACTAACGTTGTGGAGATAAAATACACGCATTCAATGATGTACTAGCATTTTTTATCTGGTTATTCTACTTATAACTACATATAAGAAAACAGTTGAAAGAAGGCATATTCGCCGGGATATTAGAGCCTGAAATTTCAAGAGCTTTAAGTCTAAAATTCAGACCTATTTTAAATTTAAGTGTCAACACAGTTAACATGCGTAATAACTGCTGTGAATAAAAAGACAATTTCGAACAATACAAAAAGGAAACCGGATTTTAAATCTGCACCCCCACTTAATCTTTACTTTTCTGCGTTTTGAGTTTAATTTCCTGCCTTAGCTTCCTTTTAAATTTTCAGAATGATAAAAACTGTATCTTCCAGATAAAATGGAAATCTTTGTCACCCCATCAGATTGCGTTCCTCACGTGCAGAGCAGTTGCCAACAAGTAAAAACTCGGCGTGACTTCCGAGGTCAAAAGGAAGATTTACATTCTTTCAAAATCTAAAACCACTTTTCTGTAAACTAGTACTGTTACAAACTTTAAAATTCTTATCTAATATCACACACATTCAGAATCTATTATCATGCCCTAGAAGTGTTAAGATATAACTATGGCCTTCAGGTGTAGTCTTCCGCCAATATACAACAATGGGTCCCGTACATCCAACCGGAACAAAGTTCCAACATTGTTTCCCGCGCTTGGGAAGGAACGGACGTGATACCTAATTGGGTGAACATGTCAATTTTAGCATTATCTGTGCTACTTAACAAGATGCTAAAATCACTCACCTGACGTGGGCTCGTCCATCAGCAACAGGCTAGGTGAATCTAAAAGTTGATTTGCAACACACAACCGTCTTTTCTGTAGAAACGAAAACACCAAGGTGTGGTTTTTAAATGCCAGAACATGGCAATATATCCCACATGATCCAAAGTCAGTGTAGATATACATATATATATGCATACATAAAGAACAATGGTACTTTATCGCTGAAAAGTGCTCAATAGGTCAAAACACGTAAAGCATATTAGAATAAACATTAATAGACAACAAAAGGTAAATTCGTTACGGAGCTTCACGCTACAACGGGCGATCTTCAGAGGAATTGTGACGTGGCTAAAACGGACGGTAATTAAATGTAAAAGATGCTAACCTCTCCTCCACTTAACCCTGGTCCTGAAAGGCCACCTACTTTAAGATCTGCCTTCTTCTCTAAACCAGTCTGAAAGGAAATGAGAAACTGATGCTGGTCAAAGTGGCAAAGCAAAGTATAAAAAAGCAACGTAACATAAACAAAGAAGCATTTGCAAAAAGCTTTAACTTTTCTAGAACACATTATCATTCCTGAAATTGACAATTATAAACCATTGGTGATGTTACAATGACTCACTTTGTAAGAATTGCTATGTAACAAACTCTTGAGAATCTACGCACCCTCTTATAGTCTGCGATGATATATAGTCCTTATATAAGTCACTGGTGACAGTACTGAACCAAAGGGGGATTCCTTAACATATGGAGACTGTAGAATAGACACTCAACACTTTAATGCGCAATAATTACAGAGTGTAACTTGATTAATGCGGACACCTGCGGTTCCTGTAAGAAGTGTCCGATCTGACCAGGTGTCCAGTATGAAGAAATTAGATTTTTTGAAAGGAGAGGCATTACACGTAAAATACGAAATTATTTCATGCGTGTAATTTACAATGTCTTCTTGCCTCAGATTCCACTGTAATGAACTAGCATTTCCTGACTATACATGAAAATTCTGGCATGATTTCAACCGCAGTCAAGGCAGCATTTAGTACGCTTTGTTCCCCGCATATCAACCAGGTCTTACAAGTCTGGTATCTGTATCTGCATTTCTGGAACAATACCAGTTTCGGCACACCTGACAGTCGGATTGTAGCTGGTGCATACAATGCATTCTGCTAAACAAACATGCGAGTATTAGTATTAGTTCAATTTGCAAATGACTGGTTACAAATTTAAGGTCCTTTATGGAAGAAAACGGTGTCCGGAAACTCTGGATCAACAAAGGCTTCTTCAAAAAAAATATCCATAAAAAATACTCTCGTGTTGTTTGCATCAAGTCTGCTGTGTATACATAGCTCGGAACTCTTACTGTATGTACCTCGGGACAGATTCCCGAAAAACCCATGCTTTTAAAATAGGGTATTTACTTCAGTATCTATCTGCGGAAAAAGAAACCACTGAACTGGAAACCCCGTACAGAAGTTCAAGGAAAAGTGTAAAAAAGCGAATTGCGTATGAATACAAGAGATCATTTGAAAAATTTACTGCGCCAATCTGTGTTTTGTATTTTCAACCCATCCATTTTTATTCCATCCCCCCGCCCCCTTCTTAATTTTCCACGATTTCTATCTTTCCCCGATTATTACCAACCCCCCACCCGGTTATTCGGTACTCCTAGAATGCTTCCAGCTTTCATGGCGCCTATTATGTGTACTGATCAACTATTAGATAATTCACAAAGATTGAATTAACCGCGAATTGCCTTCGTATATTTGATGTGAACCAACTTTGAAAACGCTGTACCGTGCCCAGTCGCACTCCGGTGACTTTCTGAATTACATCTAACACCACTACTCATACAAATATGGAGATTAGATATATTCGAGCACAGAAGCTTATAAACCGCTAACGTTCAAATCCGATACACACAGGATGTTGACAGTTACGCAAAACCTAATGGAAAGATTATGTTCACCTCATCTCTCGGCAGTGAAGTGATATGCGGCTTGACTTAGAATTAGATACATTCACAGGATGTCTGTTTAAGCTTGACTAACCTCATCTACGTCAGTAGAATACAACAGACTCATCTGCTAGAGGCATCTTAGTCTTCAATGTAAATGGGAAAAGTTACAGGTCACGTTTTACGATGTTCTTTTGATGTGGTTAGGTAAACAAGGAGCATTTGAAACTTGCTAAATACACAAAATTACGAATGCATTTTACTTTGAAATAAAAACGTTGTTACATGACAAGTACGTACAGAAGAAAGAAAACGCATTGGCTATAAAGTAACTAAAAATTTCTGACAAACCAAAATACTAACACTTGACAAGCGACGAAGTCGAACGGACTACTTCTTTCAGAGTAATGCGAGTGTACAACAAGCGCATGCAACATCCGAGCACGAAAAATGAATCAGTGGATACGAACAGCCGTGAATCCCACAAAAAGGTCAACTCCGAGGTAAGAGATTGGGCCGCATACCTCTGTCAGCGCGACAAGCAAAGGAAGTTATATACTCAAATTACTGCAATCTGAAGCAAAAGTAGTCTGTTACTTATCTGACTCTCTCTACCCTTCCTCACTAATGGCATCTTAGTCAATCGTCTGACATCGGTCTCCTCTACCCTTCTTCAAAATATCGCAAAGGTCCTACTCCCGTGTCTTTCAAAGAGCCGTAGCAAATCGAATTTCGTAACACTATTAAAGGCACGTCACAAAGTCATGGGTTTGCCACTTTGTGGGCATTTCAAATCTACGTTAGGTCCTCATTGCGACCAAAGTTAAGGAAATCGTACATTGTCCACTTCGACTAAGGTACGTGTCAACATCGATTGTTGCTTTTATGGCAAGAGGAGAGAATACATGACGTCGAAGCGCACTTGTGTCTTCTTTTATGGCATTTTCTTACGTTTTTGATCCCAAATACAAACTTCCATTCTTCCATACAAACATACAGCTTCCGACTTGTTTCAAGAAGCACATTTAGCATGTAAAACAGAAACTGCCTGGCCCTGATTTCGAAGAGACAGATCATTGTCTCGCGAAAAGGGTCGTTGAGAACTTGCAAAGCTCGCAAGTCAGTATAAATTACATGTTTTGGGGGTTATTTTGCTAAAAACATGTTCGTCCATATGCCACTGCCCATATCCGTGGACAACAAGGGTAACTGGCATGTCAGTGTAGATTTTAAGTAGCCGTTCAAAAATTACGTAAAGCAATTTTCAACCATTAATCAGAGCCCTCCCCCCTGGTCGCAGATCGTAACATTTGAGTCAACCCCCTTTTGTGACACAACAGAGCAGTCTCTTCACCTCCTTGCCTCCCATTGGATAAAGATTACAAAAAGCTTTAACAATGCACACACAAGTTCACTCTTGATCATCATCAAAATTATTAAGTCAACAATCACACGAGGCAGCACAAAATTAAAATCTCTTTGCTGTTTCGTGATTAAGTTCGAGAAATCAAATCTTCGACGTAGGATAGTATCATAACCGCGTGGGAAACGAGGAGGTGAAATCAAGTTTATTTGTTTAAAAATTTGTTGTTTCAGTATATTCTGCCAGCCATAACAAAATGTCACAAAAAATAAGTTCCCCCTCCTCCTTTGCCCGATTATGGCCCCTAAACCTTTTTCGCAGGATTGATTATTACACAAGCGATAAGTGTAATCAACACGTGATTATAATTCTCTCTGTTTACGATGCTACCTTATCCGTTACTAGACGAAAAGTAAAACTTACCTGGGATATTACCTCCTCAATTTTCTCAAAGTCTACTTTCAATGCATTTGAACTTGGCAAGCGCAGTAAGGCACTGTAGGTTAAGTTTTCTCGTACCGTTAACTGCTCATAGAAAGGAATTGCGAGTTGCAAAACATATCCAGTTCTTGCCTTTGACCATTCTCTCATGTGGCATGCTGGAAGTCCATTAATGAAAATCGTGCCCTAGTAAGAAGCCACAGAATTAGATAAAACACCCTTAATTGTATGTTTAACATGAAATACATAGACATGTGAGGTACTGACAGAGCTGGAAGCCAAAACACAAACAATTGATTAATGTGTTGCCCACCGAGCAGTAAATGTTGGCCAGTTGTATCAAGGACTTGAAATGTCCTTCAAAAAAACCTCCATGTCTGAATGGCATATTAGTTTGACTGAGAGTGTTTCTGACTGAGGGTGTTTCTGACTGAGGGTGTTCATGACTGAGGGTGTTTATGACTGAGGGTGTTTATGACTGAAGTTGTTTTTATGACTGAGCTTGTTCATGACTAAGGGTGTTTATGACTGAGGGTGTTTATGACTGAGGGTGTTTATGACTGAGGGTGTTTATGACTGAAGTTGTTTTTATGACTGAGGGTGTTTATGACTGAGGGTGTTTATGACTGTGGGTGTTTATGACTGAGGGTGTTCATGACTGAGGGCGTTCATGACTGAGGGCGTTCATGACTGAGGGTGTTTATGACTGGGGGTGTCTATGACTGAGGGTGTTTATGACTGAGGGTGTTTATGTCTGAGTGCTGCGGGCTCGATTCCCTTCGTCACCCTGTTATATAGCTACTCTGGTAGTTCTCCTCC
The DNA here is from genome assembly GCA_024741275.1 of Chironex yamaguchii. NCBI lineage: Eukaryota > Metazoa > Cnidaria > Cubozoa > Chirodropida > Chirodropidae > Chironex > Chironex yamaguchii. Next base: position 13,324 of record JANTCA010028015.1, on the reverse strand, counting down.
TGTGAAAATTATGCGCCATTCACTGAAACCAGGTTACAAACTTGCAACTTGAACACCAAGCTCCAGAAGAAGCAAAAGCTGGAAGAAGCAATTAGCAATAGTAAACAGAAGCATACCAACAACGGAAGACGTAAATCAGATAGGCAAGCCAAGTACGTGTAGCAAGCACAGAAATGGGGAAACAGTAAGAACAAGCAGCATCACAAGAGCTCGATGCATGAACCTGATGCAGAAAAACCTGCATAAGAAGGAAGAAATGGAAGTATGTAGACTTTTGCTGAACTACCAAGCACAGAATTTAGGCATTAATCAATTGCAGTGAGCAGGCATTAATCAATTGCAGCTGAGGATGGTATATTACCTATTTTCACTGTGCATCAAAACTTAATGACGGAAAAATATACAATGTTAGAGGTGCAAGCGTTAAAGCGACGAAGAGAGCAAAACATGCTCTTAAGGCATTCCTTTCCCTAAAAAATTCAAACAGCAGCGACAATGACAACATAATATACAAATATTAATTTTATAAACACCAACAGAGGCATTTCTTACAATCAAATATGGCGCGCTGACTTCCAAGGCAAGATTTAGTATATTGGTAAGTTATTAAAGTCAGTTGCACAATAAAAACCGTCTAGACGAATTGAATCTAAGCTCCTGTTCAAAACATTTCGGCTCCGACTCAACACAATCAGTAAATGAATTAACACGTGTTCAATGATACATTATATGACTAGAAAATAATACAAGATATGGCTTGCTTACCTGCTGAATGCCATTATGTCGTCGTCCTGCCAATAGGTCCAGAAAGGTCGTCTTACCGCATCCACTTGGTCCCATGACCCCAACTAGCTGACCGGGGTTAAAATAAGCAGACACACCATTGAGAATTCGCTTTTTGCTGCTGTCCAGACCGGCTGATCGACCATTTGACTGCAATTCGACATCTGTTTTTGTGTCAGTATCAATTGACGCGATGGTCTGGCAGCTCTCCGTACGTTCCGCAGTTTGACTTTTTCTTGGTATTTCGTATGTTAAATTCAAACAAGATAACCCAATCGCATCCTTCGGTGCCTCAGCAGGGAGATCACAGTTTAAAAGAATATCAATCACATCACCCATATCTTCGATATATTCTCGTTGCTTTTTGGTTACATCAAGGTATCGCCATACAAAGTAAGCCTTCATTACTAGACACAGCAACACAAAAAAGGCACACACAGCTACCAACGTAATCTGACCTTCTACTGGCATAGAAGAGGGTTTAGCTTGATATGAGATTCCCGAAGTACACGTTGGATTACACTGTGCACCAAGGCAATTGTCTTCTAGCCGTAGGCTCACGTTTTGAACGTACCATTTGGTGATAGACTCACGTACACTCTGATTTCCAACTTTCGTTTGAGACCATATTCCGGGTTGAATACTGTGAGTATACTGTATGACATCTTCAGATTTTTGAAACGTTTTATGCAGAAGATGACCAGGTTTCCAAAGAGAGGATGTTGCAATAAAGTGATGTTGAAAGCAAGCAGCAATAACATAGCTTATGTTGGCATTATGTCTAATTGTATCTGACGAAATATCGAGCTGTGCTCTTAATGAACTTAATTTTCGAAGTAGGTCAATCATTTTTAAACTCTGAGCTGTTTGTACAACCTCTTTGTCAAATTTAAGAAGGAAGGAGTCGTAGAAACTGAAAAGAAAAAATAAGTCAACGTCGCTTTTCATATGTCCCCTAATGATCATACACTCAATTGATGAACAGCAAGGATACCCAAAAAATCGATCCCTGCAAGCAGGTATATCGTCCATTCTGGTAATTTTGATAAAATCAAAGTCCACCATATTGGTTAGACCCTGGTCAAAGTTTACAAGCCAGGAGGAATCAATGAGTGATTTCACCAAAACATTAGGAAATTGAGAACGAAACCAATTAAGATGATTGACAACACCAATTCCACCTGCACTACTTCCGGACAGTAAAATTTCAGATGCATTTTCTAATCCTTTCGATTTCAGATCTTCAACAACTGAACGGAATATGGTGCTTCCTTGATAACTGAAGTCGTTTAAAAGATGATCATCATGAAAGACGAATGTCCCATTTACACCATGACCAGTTTTGGTAACACTTCCAAGCCATAAGTCACTACTACAGTACGGTATTATTACCTTGTTAAACCGATGAAAATGTGGGTTGTCCTTACTTATGGGCGACATCAAATCCATTCCGTGAATGTTCTCTGGGTATAAGGAGGAGGACATCAAATGAAAGAAGTTCTTATACCTCCAATTGCATGTTTTAATATTGGAGCATGCTCCTCCACTTTCAAGATAAATAATCCATCGTGTCTCTGAAGGCATTTGATGTAAATAATACAAAGCTTCACTATTATCGTTGCAAATTGCCCCTCGAGTTCTAGCGTTTCTGACAAACAAACGCTCTAGCATTTTCCCCTCTATTAACAGACTATTCAAAGTCAGAAACAAGGTCACTACCCAAAATAGCTTGGCATCCATGTCAATTCGGACACAAGATCATAACATACACATCGACAATCGGGACACGAGAAATCCGACCACACCTTGTACCAAATACTTTTCTTGGTTGGTTCGCCTGGTTCAAGATCTCCGTAATTTCCTTCTTCAATGACATTCAAAGGTATCCTGTGACAAATGAAGAAAACATTCGCATCTTAAAATTGCACTTTTGTAAACGTTGTGGGCTATAGTTGTGGGCTATATATTAAGGTGTAACACAAAACGATGCTTAATGCTCGATTGTGATACTCTTTACCATTTAAACTTTCACACGTAAGATGTTGAAAAACAATGTTTAATCCTAGAGATACGAATAGGTAATTGTCATTTCAATTCCCGTCCTCAGCTAAATGTTTTCGTGAGCTCTCTCTGAACTTCACAAAAGAGCAAACACAAAAATCAACTTACTACAAAACGATCCATGTCTTAAAATGTGTGATTGTAAACTAAAATGCTCCCAAAATGTATACACTATGAAGATAAATTTCGTTTTCTTGATATTTGCTTCTCAGACTCGTTACTGGGGATTAACCTAAGCTCCACGTTTTATTACACAATCCGCTTGGAAAAAAATTGCATTTACCAATGGCTTCTACTTGCAGAGATATTATTAACTTTTCACAAGGAAGTAACCAATACCTCCAGCGTCTACTTCGAAGAGCCAACTTAACGGGGAATCGTAAAAATCGTCGAATGAGCAAAATTTTGACGCCTACCTGGATTCGCCTTAGCAAGTCTCTAAATGTTAAAAATGGGCATCTTTAAACTAACGTGTAGGCATTTTTGAAACATTTGGTTACAGAATATTACTAGCAAAGGCGAGAAATACAGAGCTATGTGGGGAACAAACACCAGTTGAGGAGAAGGAGGGGAAGAGGAAAATAGTTTTGCAGTCACTAACTTGCTGTTTACTTCGTGAACTAATGACGTTGTAAACAGACCATAATAACTTCCCACTTCTATCTGATGATTATTAGACAAAACATCAAGAATAATACTACAGGTGTACAGATGCAATGCAAATGTCCCATAAATTTTCAAAATGAGAAAACAGAAAATCAGCAAGCCGATGTACTTAATTAGTACAAATGTCTGTGTACATAGCAATACCCACAATTTACAAATTCAGCCGTATTTATGTTCCGTTAATATTTGTGTGTGCACTGGAAAAACAGAAACACTCTTTTATAGCAAATGTAGCAATATTTACATTATACGAGTCTAAACATATTTGCGTATGCTTAATGTAGCACTTCTCATATACCATAATTACATCACTGCTTACGTACTGTAAATGTAGTAAAGTGCGCTCGTAGAGAAAGCCGATGCAGTGGTTATACGGAGTTCTGATGATATTGAGAGTATTAAATAGTGCCACCAAAATCAAATTCTTTTCCGTTTTCATAGAAGTTGCTATTATGTATCATATGATAACATCGCTATGCGGCGAGTGTACACGAACAAACAGACCCAATTGCACACAACAGTGGGGACATACTTGCTAACCACACAGTTTTATCATAAAATCATTCACACCTAACGGTAACGAGTAGTACATGTTATGAACTCTCGGTGGAACACTGGGTTGCCTGCTGATTTAGGTTGTCGTGTCATCGAACACCACAACTTTATTTATACCATTACACCTGCAGGATACTTAGGGTCAATTAGCTTAGTTTCTAGGAATGATTCTCGGCAATGTTATCTATTAGTTGTACAAATAAAGCAGACTACGGGATGACGCGTACTGTTATGTACTATGAAACCGTGATTTACGGGAGTTCATTCTTATATCAACTTTCTTTCGGAGACTATGATCGGCTGTCATGTACATACTGAAGTTGACAGGGTTCTTGAGCGACCTCTATAAAATCACATTCGAATGTAGTACTGTCATAATTATTAGCACGGAGATATATTGATGATTAGATAAAATGAGGAAAAGGTCATACGCTAAAGACAGGTACTCACTTGCTTTCGTCGGTATTTTGTCGAATTTGGCTCTGTTTACAAGTCACCTTCATGTAAACATACATATACCATCTCCTTGTTCATTACTGTGTTCAATAAACAGTGAAATCCCAATTGTTCTCTTTGGTATTAAACTCAACTTACTCTCAAACACAAAGGATTAAAACATTCCACGATAGTCATATCTAACTCGATATTGTGTATCAAATTCTCCTTATCAAATACGTTTGGCTTAAACTTACATGGAAATTACTATAGTTAAAAATTTGATCTGGTGGCTACCCTGCTCATTATCAACGATATTACATACAAGCAGAAACTGTTCACCCTAGTTTTATTGTGTGGTTGGTATTTCAGCCCTTGGACAGCATTTTAAGTATTCGTTAAGCTACCTATTACAGAGAGGAAGTAGTAATGTTTCAAATTAAACAACCGAATCATACAGGGATTGGCTCAAGGAATAGCGTAGCTTCCATAGCAGTACAGGAAGGTCACTGACCACAAGAAACATGAGTCACGGATTACTTGACTAGCTTGAAAACGACAATTACAGCTTAAGCCAAATTGACAGAACCTTGGGCTTATTCATTAACTTCGATGTACTCCTTTAATTCTGCTCCAACTACCCCCACGTCCGTAAAGAGATGCGGGAAAATGTCGGCTCCAATTTATGTTATAGGTATCAAGATCTCTACTATGAAACGCAACAAAACACTTAACGTCAACCAAATGATTTGCTAGTGCAATAGTGTATAAATTGAGATCTCTGTTATTAAAAGAAACGGAAAACTTGACATAAATCAAACGATCTACTAGTTTTCAGGTTTTACCATAAATTCCTAACTTCTTCCTCTTTCGAGGGAAGTGCGTGGCACGATTTACAGGACGTTAGAAGAAGATAATGCCGTATCGAAGTAAACAGTGTGACTTTTGGGCGGAGAGGTCTCATCGGTAGCAATAACCGCTCTTCGGGATCAGTATTTCCAAATTTTATTCACAAGACTCGTCGTTCTAATTTAATTGACAGAGAAGATTGGAAGGTAGGTTTACGCTGGTTAATACCAAGAAATTATGCCAGAAGATAGAGTTCGACGACAACCCCATGTTAAGGCGCCTGAGCTTCAACACTCACCAAAACTATGTACGTAAAGGCATCATAAACAATATTCACCCACATCCGAAGTAAATCTCACTTAAACACGGAACTCGATCACAAAGTTCGATTACATAGTACATTTCAACAGTCTTTTTTAAATGTTTTAGGCACATCCTCAATGCTTTGCCTAGTGTATTAAGTATTTTTAGACTGATTCTTGGCACTTGCAGCGGTGTCAAGCAGTTTTAGCATCGCTCCATGTGACGTCGTTTCATTATCCGTCCATACAGGCACAATAAGCCCACACTCATTGTTATTCTAAAATTTATTCCCTTTAGCTTTCACGATAACCTGATAAACCTGATGTTTTGCTGTGAACTATAAAATGGATTTCTGGTATATCGAACTGAACTCTGCCTACTAGTTTAAAGGAAAAGCCAGAAGGAAACAAAACAATACAGTTGTAATAAACATAGGCGTTGTGTTGACACTAACTGATACGCAACTACCTAGTACAAGTGATACCAACCATGATACTCTGTTGAACTACATATTGTGTTAGAACAAATACACACTGAGATGCACAGCAGTTAAAACAAGGAACTATGCTACAGTTTAAAAGAGAAACCAAAAAGAGATGAAAACAAAACAATACAGTTGTAATAAACAGCGTTGTGTTGACACTAACTGATACCCAACTACCTGGTTCAAATGATACCAACCATGATGCTCTGTTGAACTACATATTGTGTTGTTACAAATACATAATGAGTATGCACAATAGTTAGAACAAGGAACTATGCTACAGTGTAAAAGAGAAACCAAAAAGAGATGGAAACAAAACAATACAGTTGTGATAAACAGCGTTGTGTTGATACTAACTGATACGCAACTACCTGTTTCAAATGATACCAACCATGATGCTCTGTTGAACTACATATTGTGCTGTTACAAATACATAATGAGTATGCACAATAGTTAGAACAAGGAACTATGTTACAGTTTAAAAGAGAAACCGAAAAGAGAAAGAACGAAATAGAACAGAGAAAACAAGTGATGTAAGGAACGTAACGTTGCGTTGGCGCTAACAGAGATGCAAGTACATTTCTCAATCCACATCACCTATACGTCACTCTATCGAACAACGAAAATTTTTGTAGCACAAAACCATGGCAAGTAAAACCATGGCAAGTAAAACCATGGCAAATCAGTGAAAAGAAATAACTACATATTACTTTTGACCGTATGAACTAAGGGGACGCTCACAGGTGCTCCTGCTAAGGGCAGATGTTTTATCACCTGGACGCTCTGTAGACTTATCCAGTCACCAGCATGACTACATACCCTTCTCAAGTCACTTATTTATCAAATTCCTACATTAGTTATTACATTTCACTTACTATTTTTAAATAAGTGGGTATTTCACTACACTAAGAGGGCAATCAGTGTATTGTTAACATTTCACCGCCCATGCCAGAAAATGAGACAGGAACATCAGCAACAGAAATAAGATTTCACTCTGCATCTGACTTCTTTTTACTAGACGCTTCATTCCGCCGATAATATATTTGCACCTAAAAAAGCCATAGACTAGCAGCATGCAACTTACCTTTAGTCCCAGTCTATTAATTGACTATCCAACCTATGAATTACAAAGTCAAACACTATTAAAATCAGTAGTGATGTGAATACCACACCGCAATAAGACTCCATCCATTGAGCGTTTTCAGCTCGGGAAAGCAAGTAAATACAATTTCCGCTAAGGTCAAAAGGTAGATGTCTACAAAAGGAATGTTATCGGTTAATAGGTTATGGAAATGAGTTGCCTAAATCACTATCACTTTCTCCTTCAAAGTAAAAGCCTAAATCACCGTCACGTTTAAAGAACAAGCCGACCGTCATTTCAAATGACTACAAATATCTCGACACAATCCTCAACCGCAAGGAAGTACTTGGTTAAATGGCACTGCAAGCAACCGATTAGTATTATTGTTTAGCGCCGAACGATTCAAGCACAAAGCATTTTACAAGACAGGCAGCTTGGGGCAAATACTGATTTTGGAGCGGTCTCGTACTATTCGGACATGTCGGAAACCTTTTGATTAAAAAGGGGCCACGGACAATGCAAGTACAAGTTCAGCTAGTTTAAGGCCCCGTCCACACGTATCCGGATATTTTTGAAAACGCAACTTTTTTGTCCGTTTTCAAAAAGATTTGCATCCACATGTATCCCCGAATATAGCGCATTTAAAGAGTTCCACTTTGGAAAGCGTTCTCAAAAAGTTGAGTCTTCGATGACCGAAAACGCCGGATACGTTAGGACGGAAGCTGAAAACGGATAAGAAAGTTGCGTTTTCAAAAATATCTGGATACGTGTGGACGGGGTCTAAAATAATAGGAGCATTTGAAAAATTCGCATAAAACAGATCATTGATGCCAAATCTACAAGTACAATACAAATAAGAAAGAGGTAAACATTATTTACTTCATCATTATTTACATCAGATATGGCCAACGCCGTAGGTTTTAAGGCTTTTCTTCGTTGTTTCTAAGCAAATTTTTATTGTCGGGGGTCGATGCACTGCGAGTTGAAGCAATGGAAAAAGGTAGTAGTTACTCCAAGGATGCTGGTGTTTGCCTACTGGAGAAGTTGTCTCCCCAAAACGTATCTTAATAAAAGGTTACACCTCGTACCACATGACCTCCTGTATCCATAACATCCAACGAGTCTCCTCCCTCTTTCTTACCTACATTTAATAACAATATACGCACATAACAAACACGTTCTTACTATAAAACGTCAACTTAATCGAATTTTCCATTCCGTAAGTATTTGTTCCAGAACAAAATTTGAAAAATTTTCTATAATCAGTGTAAAAATAGGGTGGTTTATGTACAGGGACATACTGTGTCGCTCCGAATAATTTGCAAGTTTGGTTAACTTACTGACTGACAACGGTAAAGGAAAGACGAGTACTTCAAGTACTAAGTCGCATTTTAAATTAACGAATTACATCAACGGTACATGCTTAAACGGGTACCCAATTCTACTGTTCCACAGCAGATCCACAATGGCAAAGCATTAAAAATGATCTTATCTGAGAAGACTAAACATGCTTTGTATAGATCGTATTATTCGTTACTATGCACATACATAAGCATGGAGCTGTAGCCTGTCTCGCAACTACAAAATATCAAGTACGCACGCGCACTCCATGCGACCATGAGGCATAAAGTTAGGAAAACGTGTACGGCGATCCTAATACTGTCAATTTCTATGCAGATGAAAGAAACCAAGTTATTTACAGAGCCCATAGGTCTTCTGATCTGCAAAACACACATGACATGGGCAGTGTGCAGATAAGGGTTTAGCGCTTAACGTTGTTCAATTTAGTACAGTAGTTGCATTACTGTAAGTCAGACCCTTCCCGCAAATGTATACTGACATCTATGTTCAATACTGTACAGTACATCTAACACGTAGGCGCTGACTTTCATGCTCGGTGCTGTATAAAAATACAATTCTACCCCGCACATGCGTCTTCGCTTTTTTGTTAACTACTGTACCTGCAAATGGGACTGACTTCTGTGTTCGGTACTGTATATTGAATAAGATTCTTCCCCTCAATTGCATACCAGTTTTGTGTTTGGTACTATACGACAAACGAGATTCTTCCTTCTCCGTGCAACTATAAAAAGTCGTTCACCTTTGTATCTTTAAGCGTTTTACGCGCGTGTTCTATCAAATGTATTGCTACGCAACATAACGGATCAAGCTTTCCTTTTCATCACTATTAGTAGTGTCACCTAATCGTACCAACTTGTCTTAGATAACAACAATGTAGTTTTCTGTGTATCAATACCCTATCAAATTGTTTCTTGAGTTTGATTAGCCGCTATCAGTGTTGTATCCTGATATACTTTCTTATCTCTTAATTCATTTGACAATTTACATCAAAGTTCACTTAACTAACAACTAAAAAACAGGTTAATGTTTTGAGGTTAATCTATACCGATCAAAAAAAGAAATCAGTAACTGGTCACACGAAACTATAGTAACGGATCATTTAGTATCAAAGTACAACCATTCATGCCACATCGATCCTTCTAACGAAAGTTCTGCCCAACCAGCAAATTTACAAACGGTATCTCAGAAGTTACTAGCACCCTTATGAGTAAACCATCACTGTAAGAATAGTTCGGCGGTCAGAAATCTGTGACCTTATGTATTCTTATCACGGGAGTCAAGATTCTAGAGTCACGAAATCCTTTATAGTATACATGCTTGCGACATATAGCACTGACATCAAAGTCATCTAAATACAATGACTGATTAGTCAAATACTTTGCACATTATTACAGGATACTTTTTCAGCCGGTCTTGGACAGCAAACCTTACCAAGGCGGGCCATGTGAAGTGTCACAGACAGGCATTCCACAGTGGGACTCCTCGTCATCACAACGGAGTATCAGATATATCCATTTACTGTTTACAATTGTAATTTTCTGCTATGGAATGCATTACCAACCTGTCGTTTGCAATCGACAAGCATCGTTTCCTACAAGCCGTGATACAAAAGTTGTATCAAGTCTGACTAGTTTGTTATCGGACTAAATTTATGAGCAATAGATAGTTCATGGATAAAAAATTACTAGCGGCTACAAGCTTGACTTCAAACTTCGAAATAACTTTCATCACTAGTAACCGCAAAATGTGTTAGAGACAATTGACTTTATTCCCGATACTCCAAGCTAAGTTTTGAATAATTTTAAATGTATACGGTAACAATGAGCTTGCCCTGCCGGCTTTCAGAAGAGAACTAACAGAAAGTTCTGTTTAAAGGTAAATAACAAGAATTTCAGTCAGTCGTAGTTTAAATCACTCAGTGAAACTAAGAGAAAAATGTCTCCTCGTCAAATAGCTTCGACAATGCTACTTCGAGTAATTTTACACCGAGACCAGTGCAACAATGTGCAAAGCCATAACAAACGTACGGAAAAAATAAAATTACCTGTTAGTCTGAAAGCACTACCCCTTCCCAAAGGAGGGAGCATAGGTTCTGCTACTGGTCAGCGAAACTTTGGATGAACTCTGCTTTGAAAGGAGAATCATTCATTCACTTATGCACAATAAATGTTTAGGGCATTCAACGCGTTTAAAATGTAAATCTTCTAGGGTAGTTTGTACTTACAGTGCACATCTAGGTATCAAGTAACCTGGTCTGGCCATATGAATAGTTGGGCCTTAAATATCGACAAGAAACAGCAAGATGGTTGTAATTCCTTAACGTAAGAGCCGTAATCTATCAAAGCACTCCGTCGGGTTTCTTCCGCAAGATAAACAGATTACTAAAAATCATAGTAACGGAAGATATGGATTCATTACACCCAAGCTGATTAATCTTTTAAAACTCTAATAAAAAGACTTGTGAACATTCAAAGGCATTGACAAAGGCTTTATTGTAGAACTTGTATACTTTAATGAACAACACGGAGATACGGTCTAAGGTAATAAAAAGCCTTGTGATATACAAAAACATGGTTAACCGGGAAAAAGATTTCTCGAAATAATTACAAGTCTATTTTGTTTAAAGCTTTTGACAACCATCTTCACATTCGGATTGAAAACTGAAAATAAAACCCGGGATATTTTGCGTTAAGCAATTGCCGCCGTGGTATAGTGGATAAGACGACGATCTTGCAGGCCAGAGGTTGCTAGTTCGAACCCGCGTCACCACAAACAAAATACCATTGGTGAAAGAAGGTAACAGGAGCCCACTCTCATAAAGAGCTTAAGTTCCCTCGCCCTGGCATGGAAATGATCTAAAACATTTGCATGATCAGACAACGTGATATAAAGCCATGCGTTGGTAACTAATACTACGGCAGCTGACGATCGCATGTTGTCGGCTTCGTTAAGTATTACGTGCATACCTCGACTGTTATTAGATTTATGTCATTTGTGCATTTAAGACCTCATATAAACATATTTTAATGCTCCACTTATTAATATTATATATACAAAGGTGAAAATAAAATAAGATTAATCTGGTGGTAACTGTCTCGAAGAGGCCGGAAAAGTTACGAAAAAGATCATGGAGAATAGGAAAAGGCAAGAACAGTAAGTGTGTAGAATAGCAGAAAGCAAAAATGCTAAAAAAGTAGGACAAACCTGTAAAGTATATATAAGTTGACGTATGCTTCTGCCTGTCTACTATTCAATTTTTCCTTTATTTTTTTTCTCATTCCGCCTGTTTCCCGACACAAAACTCTGTATTTACTCTTTGAATAAACACTTATTGTAAATGAAATGTTCCTCTTAAGCGCTTAGGATTCTTTATTGGTTATTTTGTATCATAGGTTTACAAATAGGCTCCAATAATTCATGGGCACATGTTCTCGATGCAAGACCACTCTGTCTACCCATTATGAAATTAGTGAAAAAGGAGTTAAATGGACTGCTTGTAGGCACAAAACACATGCCGTCTGTTTTGTTCGGTTGAAAATACGTCGTATATGCAATCTTGAGATCATTGACTACTTGAAGCAAGAAAAGAATACCTTAGGGCCAAGATCATGTGTCTAGAGCAGCATGTTAGTAACTTTACATCAAACACTTAACTCTGTCGAGGTTAGGTTTTTGTGTTGTGAACACATACCGACCTTACTGCCAGAGATGGCAAGTAAACTTCAGAATACAGTAATTTTGTAAAAAGAAAGGACCCTCAAGTTTCTCTAAATATCTTCCATGGGTTTCTCCCCCCTTATTTATGTATTTAGATGGCATTCTACAACGTACAAGACCCTATAAACACTAACATAATACCTAAAAAAGACCATGCTCCATAGGAAACGCTGCAGACGTACCTCATTGTTTGCCCCTTCGTCGGACCGTTGCCACTGACAACGGGCCGTGTGACGTAACACCGAAAAGGTCTATTTGTCTTGGCTCCCTCTTAATGCCTCTTATTGTAATAATGCTCAATAACAAAATAACTATCATCACAATAGCCACACTAAGAGCGTAGTTTTGGAAATCTACTTTACAACTGCCAGACCCAAAGGCCGGAACTTCTTTGATGTCGTCACTCCCTGAACAGTTTTCGTTTTTTGTTAACGAAACTGCCTTCAGGGTTAGGTAGCTATTTTCTTCTTCAGGCAAAGGTAACATGTCTCAAGCCCTGGTGTAGGGATTTGCATGTTTAACGACGGAACAAGGTATTTCGAGGGTTATATTCCTTTACCTATTGGGCATAAACCTACACATGCGAAAAAACGTTTCATACGAAATGGATCAAATTAGCTCCAACAGCGAGAAATGATACTTCAAAAATCTGTTGCATCAGGATTTGATGCTCCCTCCCAAAAAACACGAAAAAACAACCAGTCTCAAATCGAGTATGGTGTATAGAGGAACCGTGACCCAAAATGGCGTAAACAAAAATGGGAATACGTCGGAGTGGCTGCTAAAGCTTGGTGTTGGAACCACACAAAGTCCATTCAAATTGAGAAGTACGAAAATGATAATGGACTGTCTAAATACATTTAGGACGTAAAGCAACTGAATACACCTTTTCAAACAGTATGGTCTCTGTGACGAATGGTGTTTTCTAGTTAGTCAACTGCGCCTCAGTTGTGTTACGAGGCATGGAACGCCAAAAGGCAAAGTACAATATTTCGTAAGGCACGCTTATTGTTTATCTTAGGAAACAT